>VYZV01032425.1:76157-115003 GCA_013401275.1 Pandion haliaetus | reverse complement strand
GGCCCGGCGGGAGGGGCGAGCGGAGGGAGCCGCCCCGCCGCTGCCCTCCCGCCCATGGCCTGGCGCAGGCGCACACCCGCGGAGGGAGGGGCGCCTGTCGTCCCTCCGCCGTCCTTTCCCAGCGGCCGGGGCGCTCTAACGCGCAGGCGTGTCGCCGCGAGAGGCGGGGCGGGGTCAGGCGTGAGGCGGTCGGCTGAGGGGAGCGGGAGCGGACATCTTGGGTGAGGAGGAGGGAGAGCCCGGCTAAATGGAAGGAGCAGGGTCTTGGTCCCGGGCAGCGGAGTGCCCTCGGCCTCTTCTCGGCACAGCCTGTTTCTGCCCTGTGACAGTTGTTCAGCTGCGGGCGTGGGGCTGGCATTTAGAACTAAGCAGTTAATCTGCCTCAGCCAGCCCATAAAATGGTGTACGCGCGACCGGCTTCAACCTGAAATTCAGCCTTCACGGTATCAGCATTCAACGGGTTTTAGAGTTTAGGGCGGCGGGAGAAAGGCCACCTTTGTTTAACGTAACAAAGCAAGTCTTGAGCAATGGAGAGAACGAGGTTTAAAGGTGGAAGACTCCGCTGTATCGTAACACGAGGCCTACCATGGCTGCAGGTGGGGCCCTACAGAATCTCTTCCAACCCTGTACTCCCTGCGAAGACAGCCCGTGTCCAGTGTCTTGTCAAGTTTCAATTCTAGATAACACTTGGCATTCCTGAAAAGTCCCATCTTTATCTGAGAAAGCACCTGAATGCAATTAAAATCAATTTTGATTGCTAAAATCAAAAGTGAAGCCAGGTATTTGAGAGCTAAAATGTTCCACTTAATGAAATCAGTGTCTTATTTTTTCCTGCTTTGCTATGATGTGGCTTAGGTACATTTATGACAAATGCATTTGATGACAAACAACTGGTCTCAAATTCCTTTATTTTTTCTCCAATGAATTCAGTATAAACTTCAGCACGTACAAGATAATTTTATAACTGACTCAAAAGAAACAGGGACTCTTCAGTTACTGAAAGTCTCTCTCCATCCTTCCTACCATGATTGTCATAGAATTTGAGATTGAGAAATTGTGACCTAATGTACAAAATAACTTTCTAATAGCTGGAAAACGTTTTAAAATCACTTCAATTGCAGGTTATAGAAATGACCACCGTGAAGAGGCATGTCATGTAATCAAGGCTGACAACAGGAAACATCTCCTGTAATTCTGAAGCTTTTTTGGCAGATGAGGAAAAGTGTTCTAAAACTTTTGTTATATACTCTTCAGGATATGATTTTGATTTATCTGTAGCATAAGTCTGAAATGAGTTGCAGAATTATCTGGCAGAAAATAATACCATTTTGTGTTAAAGACAGAACAATGTTTCCCCAAATTAAGATGAAATTAGCAACTTCAAAGGATGATACATTGTCAAAATTTAAGCCACTTGATTTTATATACCTTTCACATTTTTAAGTAATCCTAGCGTGGTTTCACTTCAGCCTCAAAAAAGAGCAAGACAACAGTTAACTACTGAGTTTTCTTTCTAAACACAAAACCTTTTTTGCCATATAAACGGTGTCAGAGCATCACTTTGTTGGGAATTTTTTAAACCTATATTGACCAGCCCATGTGAAAATTGGAATTGTTTTGTCTATGCTGATACAGTCTAAAACCATAATGAAGATTGGGCAAAGTCAGTGGAAAACAGAGGTGTGCTCTTCTCATCAAATGAACTCGTGATAGCTTCTCTTGACACTGGAGAAACTGATTACGTAACCAATAGATCGAATTCTCTGAAAAATGTTCATACACACACTTAAGACAAATACGAATCCCAGACTCACCCAACAACTCTGCCTAACCTTGTGCGTAAGAAGACTGCCAGACTTGCTGGAGAGAACATAAAGTGCACGTAGGTGTATCTATGGTCGTTTTACCAATGCAAGGCAGCAAAAAGCATACGTGTAAACCTAGTTCTTAAACAATCTGCCTAAATAAAGAGAAGTTACAAACCATGCTAAATAGAAAATGCCACTGGCATCAATAGGCTTAAAGTATAAGCCAAGTTTTGCTAAGAGCAGGTTTTTTGGACCATTTGGATTTCTTGTACCTCACACCTGCCTCCTTTATGTATTTCAGCACACATCTGGTGCAGAAATGCTTCCTGCAGCCCATCCTGCGAGTGCCTCCCTGAATTTTTGTTTAGATTATAAAGAGCTTCTACAGGTGTGAGGGGAAGAAATGATTTGCCTCTCAGGAAAAGGTAATTTTAACATCGGTAACACAGCTAATGCTGCTGAATTTCTTGAGTGCTTAGCATCTCCCTTTTATCAAGGGTATTATTTTAATATTTTCCAGTTGAATTCAAAGCCGGAATAACTAGAAGTAGGCTAGGGGTCAAAGATGACCCAGTTTTACATGGCCCTTTAGTAGCCAGAATGTCTTAGTCCCCGTTCAGTGAAAAATGTTGGGCGTGCAGGCAATTGGAAACCTCAGCACCTGTAAGTGGATTAGGGTCTTGGTATGGACACTTGCCAGAACCCTACGCTGAGGACAAGATGGCCGTGGTGTCCTGGCCCTGCAGGCACCACCCCCCACTGCCTCTGCCTGCCCCCCCTGGGGAGCCCCCAGGGAGCCCCAGCCTTTGCAGCACCCTGACACATCGAATCATTTTTTCTTGGGTTATCACTGTGACAAGGGAGATGGATAATTTAATCTGAGTAGCCAATCTTGCCTTAATTATTTTTCCTGGTTTTCTGTACTGAAGTTGTCATAAAATCAATGCTTCTGACTCACAAACCACAGAAACTTTGAGGGGGAAAAGTAGCAATACCAGGTTTTGCTGCAGAGTGATTCCCTGAAACAGGGGAAGTGGTGTAGAGCACATTTACATAACCAAAAGCTTTTTGATGTTTCTTACACTCAGAAATTTTAAATGCTGACTGCTTCCCACTGAATTCGGTGCCAGTATTTAAAAACAGCCCTCCCCTAGTTTTGTGTTTTGGCTGCGGGCGAGGGCGTATACCCTAATGGCAGAGTATACATGGAAGAGCCTTTGCTGCTCTACGTATGGGACTAGTCTTTATGCAGTAATTTCATGGAGCCACGGGGATAAGTAGGGAACACCTATATGACTAGTAGTCAGAAAATTAAGTTACTGGAAAAGAAAGGTCTCCCCATGTTTGAGTTTTCTTAGCGCTTACTTATGATTAGTAGAATTTCTACACTCCTGTAGAAATTTGTAGAAAAACTTTGCCTGGACAGTTTACAAGACACATTATTGTTACATTTTCAGACCTTGTTCTTTCCGGACGTTTCTATTACATGCACGTCTGTTTTCAGGGATCAAAGCTTTTGCATTAAATGTTTTGTCCAATTAAGATTTATTCGCAGCGAAAATTTCAGATTGTTAAAAAAACAGAGCCATAATCTCCTTAACAAAGCTTGTTTTTCTTCACTGCAGGATACTCGGTAGGTCTATAAACTAGCTGCAGGGGATTCAGCATAATGAACTTCTTTGTATGGATGTCAGAGGAGGGGAAAAGGAATGTTAAACCGTAAACCAAGAAAACATGGTTATTAGTGTTTTCTAGACACATTGGCTTTGTGGCATTCATAGTAATTTTTTTTAACCAAAAAAACCCTTACATTGAAGTTATTGTAACCCCTATATCTTAAAGTTCAGAAGCACTCACTGAGAATGGGTATAATACAATTGAAACACTAACAATAACAGTAACCAATAACAGTTATTTGGGGGAAATTCACACAGAGAATTATAGTCCCAACCTACATTTTACAAGATGACAGAAAAAAACCAGCACAGAACAGGAAAAACTAGTATAGGGTGGTGTGATGTTTCATACAAATTCCTTCTATTCATAGTACTAATTTTTCTCAATACCACCACTGTATTTTCCCACCTGCCGTGACATGCTTTCAAGGGTAGATTCAAGTAGTGGATCGTGTAAAGCCACACTGGGAACACATGGAGACAGAGAGGGGTAAGGTTTCTTAATGAAGCTTTCCTAAACTTCAAAAAATATCTGGTTTTATTTTTAATAATTTATCTCTTCCTAGTATTTATGCACTCAGGTGGGCAAGTTTGGATGGATTGTTACCCATGATGGTCAGAAGATTGATAGCACTCAAAGGCATGAGCTTAAAGTAAATATGGTCATTACATTTGGGAATGCACATGTAGGATTAGATTCTGTTACTATCATAGTCTACATTTTCAGCCATTCTTGTCTATTACCCAAGAAAACAAAATTTCTTTACCAAGTTTTTTTTGCCAGCAAAATATGGTACTCATTGCATTTAGTGTTCCTCATCCTAGTTAGCTGACCAGCAAAGTTCAGCAGTCTTTCTTAAGGAACCATCAGGGACTATCAAAAACTATGTTCAGCAAATCTAAGAGTTAGGAAGCTAAAGAAATTCTTGACTCTCTTTGTAAATTAAAATACCATGGCTTGTCAAAGTGTTTATAATTAGCTGGCTCAGATGTGTTAGGGTTTTTTAGAGTATGCACTCCACGACTCCTTCAATTACATAGCTATCCTCAGTAATTTACTTTAGAGTAAGTAGAGCTGGTGCCACCATGGTGGTGATGTCATCTCTCTATCAGATGACACCATCTATGTGTCCAATATGAATGGACAGAGCTACATTATTCTTTAACAGCCCGTAAAATTTTCATCTCTAAGGAAAAACAAATAGGTGATTTTCTTTTGAATTTGTTAAGGCATGCAGGAAAGAAAATCCTTGCCACTGAGATAACTGAGAGTAAAAGCAGAGAAAAAGAGTTTACCCACTTCTCTCGGCAGTGAGGAAAACTCACTTTGAGTTTATGAGTTTACCCGCTTGTATTTAACACTACACCATTAGCCACGCTTTTTCCTTTTGTTCCGTGAGCGTTCTTCTCTCTTTCTTTCCCCAACAGTTTCATATCTGCCCCTTCCTCAAGTGCATTTTAGGGGAAGGAGGACAAGTCTCTGTGGGCTCTGGTCAGGAGCCAGTCTTTGTGTCTTTGTGTCTTTGTGGTTGTCCAAGTCCTCTGCCAGCACCCCAAAGGCACGAGCAGAGTTCTGAACCCAATGCTCCTCTGGAAGGAGGCTGTTATCCTAGCAAGCAGGTAAAAATGTTGGTGAGGTGGAAAGTCCCATTTTAACCTAACAGGCAGGGTAAAGCAAAGTTACAGTTGTCAGAAAGAAATAAGGAAACTGTCTAGAAGGAGTATTCTTACTGGTATTTTGTCCTACCTGTGCCATAAAGTAACCATTGGAACAAGTGAGTGAGACCTATGATTGCGTGGCACAGAACCATACCAGCACAACCCCTTCCCTGTAAGACTGTGTCTTGGTGCTCTTTTTACCATTCAAATGTACAAAAAAACCCACAGCCAGGTCCTAACTCGCATGTAAAATGTGCAAAACTGAATCTAACCAGCAGTCAGTACACTTATGCCAAGGATTTACGTTTAATGTTCTCCTCCAGAAACAGCTTGCAAGAACACCAGCTGAGAAAGAGTCACTAGATATACGTAAGAAATACATCTTTGGGTTTTGTTCTAGATCCTTTAAAATGGGATTGTCAGCCTACTTCGAGAAGGAGGAGGAGGATAGCATTAGTTTGGCATTAGTAGCAGGAGAGTGCCCCTGAAAGAAATTCCATCTCTTGTTTTCTTTTTTCTTCCCTTGCTAGGGAGTCTCCTAGGGGGAAAATTCAAAACTTTATTTCAGCTTGAGTTGCTGTAACCACACCCTGGCATACCTTCATTTTTGGGGAAAATCGTCTCAGCACCTTTTTGTTTGCAGAAATTGAAGCCTGCAGGGGCCTTGTGAGGAAAAAGCTGAAAAGGAGTTAGATCTTGCTACATGGAATTTACCACGCAGCAGACGTTCTTGTATCCTCAGATGAATGGGATAAGATCTGCCATTTAGGGAAGTAGAGTTGAGTCGTCTTGGCTCTGAAAGTTCTCAGCTGGAGAGAAATGCACTTTTCGTTCATTTTGCATAGAACATTTGTTTTCCATGCACTCAAATCTTCCAGAAGAAACTGCCAGTTTTGTCTGAAAATCACCATAATCTCACAGGAAGTCATTCCCATCTATGCTGGTACTTGACACCCTATCGAGCAGGCTGGAGAGCTGGAGGAGCATGTTTCCCAAGGCTTTCATGCCCCAACCTCCCCAGGTCTGCCGTATGGACTGTTCTGAAACTGGGGCTTTTTGGTTTCACTGCAGCCCGTGAGGTGAAAACTAAAGATTCCAGGAAACATCATAGTTTTTATAGAAATACCAAAACATTCTTCTTTGAGAATCCACCCATTTTGTGGGATTCCTTAAACAAAATATTAGTTCAACTCCAGAAACAACTGGGAAGAAGAGCTTTCATGCTTGTCATTGTGGAGCTTTCTGAATGTTAAAAACCTTTCAGAGAATAATTCCTGCTCCTGAGTTGCACTTTCCAGAGGTATCTGTGTGCCAAGAGACAAATTCATAAAAAATTCTGAGTCCAAATACACCCTTTGTAATGAATTCTCAGCCATTTTCCTCTCAACAGAAAAGAAAATAAGACATTTAGGGAGGCACAAATGCATTTTCTGATCGCCTCCTCCCCCAGATCTTGGCAGTAGAAAGTGAGATGAGAGAAGAGCCTCTGTTCCAATAGCAGCTCTGCCCTCTGAGGATGCAGTGATACAACACTTTGTCCCTCCACATCGATCAGTCTCCTTTTCGGCCCATTATGATATTTCCTTGTACCTCATGCACCAAATGCTAAAAGTTTTATAATTCAGTATCATATCAAGTGCTCTTCTGAAATCAATAAGCATTACATGCACTAGAATGCCTTTATATAACATGCATGCAATTACAGTGGGTTTGGGTATCAGGTTTGTCTGGCCTGATATGTTTTATTAACCCGTGGTTCTTACTGTTCGTTGGGCTTTTTCACTCCATGGATTTACACATGAATTGGTGGGGTTTTGAATCTTAACTTGAGCCCATGGAAAGTTTAATGATTGTAGTTTCTCCAATTTCGATGTTAAAACCACTTTTCTTCATTTATTCAACCAATAAGCTTTTATTGTTCCCATTTTCATATATTTATTCAGTTTATTTATTATGATTTGGAAGCGCACACTGCTTTACATAGCACAAGTTAAACATCATCTTTAACCTTTTTGTGACATCCTGGACTTCAAATATACTTTTTCACCTTTTACTGATACTGCTTTTTGCCAGATTCTGGAGTTCCTCTTCACTCTAGAGTAAACAGCAAGGCATATTTTGCTTGATTTGCTGTAATAGTTTGCAAACTGTAGCTCATAGACTGGTCTAGATGAGAAAATAGTAGTTATGTCTATGTACAGTGACTTAACAAATTAGCCGTAAGCATAACTTCTAGCAGATGAAGTTCTGCAAGGAGAAAAAAGAACTACTAAAGGAAGATTGCGTCGCCTCACTAATACCAGAAACCTTTGTCAGGGTTATAGTAGCACTAGTTTTTGGGTAGAGATAAGCTTTTCTGGTAGGTATCGTACAGCCGCTCTTGCATCATGATCTTAGGTTCCAGTTCCTCTTAACAGTGGGGAGTCACATCAGGATGCAAGTGTGGTTGCTCAGATCCATGCCTATAACGGGGCTCAAGACCAATGCCACAACATTTTGATTTGTCTTTATATACGTAGTCCAAGGGAGAAGTCAATGCACCACGTTCATTTGGCATGTCTATGCATATGATCCTGGCAACTATATTAGGCCTCAATTCAGCCTACTGCTGCCAACAGCTGGCGGCTTTTTCAGGAGTACCATTTGGCAAAATATCCTGGGCTCTATACAGAGCCTCCTCAAAGACAATGACTGGAAAATGCTGTAATTTAGCGAGAGAAACAAACAAATATTGTTTCAACTGTTATACCTACTAAACATAATATGCAGCTTGTTTTGCAAATTATTCGGATGATCAGTGGGAAAGCATAGCCCGGGAGCTTCATGGGTGGGGAGAAAACTTCTGCTTCAGTGTTTGCTGGTAGGTGTGTGCTTTGAGATAACAGAAGTAATAAAATGCCATTCTTCAGGTGAAAAATGGATTCTGTGCAGAGACCTGACTACCCAGAAGTCTTTACTTTCTCCACATTGCACCATCACTCAGGTCTACAGGTTTGTTGTAGGATGGATTAGCTTTGAAAGATTAGATATGGATATGGATGTGGACATGGATAAGAATGGAATTACTGATCGTCCAAAGTTGTCTTTATACTTCATAAAGCAACTGAATACTAAGCATGAGGGTGTCACACTCAAATGATTAACAAAGTTTCCCCATCTGTGTAGTTTTAATGCTTTTCTTCTTGGCTGAAGCCAGGAGTGGTGTGTGACAGGCGCACTGAAAAGCAAAATGAGGAGCACAGACCATTTTTATTATTACAGTTGCTGAATGCTTGCCTTCAGAAGCCATTTTCAGTTGTGTTCAGCAGACGTTCACCAACCCTTAACCACTTGACCAGTATTGACGTCTGGTAGTTTGATATTACATGTGCATAATGAATGAGATACAAATGTAAGAAGACTTTTCTAAGTGAGGGGAAAGGAAGAAAGAGGTTCATCAGGTGCACTCATGACTGAAGCTACAGCATAAGCAGGCCGAGATATCTATAACCTATAGCTCAAAGGGACTGTGTCTTGTTTGTGCTACAGCTATTACCCTTGGAGGAGCACAACTATTGAATCTCACGTTTCCAGATAAGATACGGTGTCGAATACGAGCTGGACCTCTCTACAGAAAGCGTCCAGGCAGCCTGGGGATGAGTAGTCACCTGAGATAAAGCAGTGCGGGAGGGAGTTGCTCTCAGAAACTATCCTTTCCTTGACTCTTTCACATCACTCAGAGGGGGGACATAGGGGACTAGTGTCACTCCTCACTATCCTTTTTTAATGCATCTAAGTGAAAGCTGGAGTCCGATTCTGTTCACATGAAAAATAATCTTTCTGAGCCAGGCACAGTGAAAGGGAGGATAACAATAGTAGGTGTAAGGCTGCATTTTTCAGGTGTTTTGCTTTTGTCTCCTGACTCGCTGGTTATAATGGTATGGTATTTACCAGCTTGTTTGTCACACTTAGACCTATTGTATAATTTTTCACCTATGATCAGACTTTGATTATTTTATTGTAGTTTGTATTTTTATGTGAAAAATGTTTTCATTGCTATTCAGTAACAGCTCAAAAATTAATGCCATAAGAATGTTAAATATAGTTCCTCCCAAATAAATGCCTTACTATACAGGTGAAACTGAGCCCCTTTCCTTCTGACAGGCATGTTATAAGTGATACAAACTGATTACGTGACTACTGTGTGTGTGAAATGTTTCAGATGTGCTGCAGTGACGGTCAGCAGGGTATTAGATTCTGACTGTAGAAACATTAGCCAATGCACACCATTTCTAAGATATTTTCCTGTCCTTTTCATTCAAACTACATCTCCCTTCCAAATCACATCTCACGTATTCATGAGCATCATAGTTGCAATTCTGATCTTACAGGTCTGAGTTCACTAAGTTATCAGAAAACCTAAATGTAAAATGTTTTTTTTTCTACAAAATCATTTAATATCATCCTTCTAAATAATTTTATTTGTGAAAATAAATACAATATTTCAGTTGTTAAGATTATCGCCAGCACTGCCAGCAGGTCAAGGGAGGTGATCCTTCCCCTCTGCTCAGCACTGGTGAGGACAGACCTGCAGTACTGTGTCCAGGTCTGGGCTCCCCAGAACGAGTGACATGGACATACTGGAGGGAGTCCAATGAAGGGCCACAAAGATGATGAAAGGACTGGAGCATCTCACCAAGTGAAAAGTACAGCTGGAGGCTGTGGCTGTATCAGGCTCACACCTTGCCGCAGGCGCCTCAGCCGCAGCGAGGGACTGTCCCGCCTCCACTCCTCCCTTTCCTGGGTATGCCTCCTCGCCCCGCCGAGGGCACAAACCCAAGCACAGGCTGGGCCAGTTTAGGGAGCTAATCTGCAGAAGCAGAGAAGTGCTCCGACTTCCCTGCCTCTTGCCAAAACAGAGAAGAGCAGAGGTTGCAGATCCTCTCCAGAGCTGCGAAGGAACCAGGGTAATAGTAGAGCCACTCCTTTCAGCGTGAGATCTGTTCAGCCATGTTCTAGTATCTCGTCTTTAAGCACGGCCCGACTGTAACCATGGCAGTACCTTTCTGATTCTCTGATGCAGGCATCAGGTGGGAGTTCATTGAAATCAGCAAACTGTAAAGCAGATTTAGGAACATGACACTGGTTACTGCTTTCGAAGGATGATCAGGGTGACTTGAACTGAAAAATGGCTTGTTCTCTCCCACCAGCTACCATGTAAATTGCCTTCTCTTGAGAAGATTACAGGTGTCTTATGCTAAATCCTTTTGGGAGACAATACATCTCATTACAAGGCAGCACCAACACCGGTCCTGTACCAGTCAAGATTTTCACTGAACTGATTAGAAAACTTTTATTGCCCAGCAGGGCAATCAAGACAAGCACCTATCCATTTTAAAAACAAACAAAAACAAACCACTTTGTGATCTTACTACTGTAAACACTTGTTTTATTGAGTGACTTACATTCCCCCTATGGAGCAAAGCAGCTATTGCATCAAAGAGTCAGTCATTTAGTCAGAAAGGCAAACATTGGCATTGCCAGGAGAAAGAAGAGCTTTATAACCTTTAAAGCAGCATAATATAACTGGACCTCCTGCTATCTTTCCAACTGGCAGTGCAGCAGAAGTGGATTTTAGCCACCGCTCTCCGGTATTGCACTGGGAACATCTAGTTGCTACGGAGCTCAGACTAGCGTTACTTCATAAGAAGACTACTGTGATTACCCTGAACCAGGAAGAGGACTAAAACTGAAAAATGCCCACGTTACTGTCAAATAAAATGTTGTTTTTGAAATCATGTGAATGTATTTGCAGGGGAAAGCAGGCTGCCTGGGGCAGAGAGCATCAAGTCGTATTTGCAGGACTCGGCTCGAGCGCAGCCCAGAGCGGCCCAGCTCTGGTGCTGGCAGAGGCAGGAGTAGTCGTGCCACCAGAGCAGACTTATTGCAAGCTCCATTCTTTGCTAAAGGAGGCACTTAAAAACAGCTACAGCAGTTTTGTTTTGCTTTAGTCATTAACGAAAGGCAAATAAAATGCAATGAAGGAAAGCAAACACGCACGCCATCGCACAAATGCAAGCGTTTGAAACGCAGGGCAGGTTACCGTGGCTAATTTGGGGGAATGGAGGTGAGGGAGAGGGAGGAGAGGAGCTCAGAAAGCAAAAATTTGCTTTCATTGAGGAATTGCACTCACAGCAGAGATTCCTGAGTTTTTACTTCATGTGAGCAAAGAATGTCATAGTCTCTGCTGAAGGTGGCTTGACACGTGACAGTATGGGACGAGGTTATTTGAGATGTGAGATGTTAGATACGTGGATGGCCGCTTATGCTGGAAACATTCCCGAAACTATCTCCACAAGTCGTTTCTCTTCAGCAGGCACTTATTCTCCTGTGTCACTGCAATCTAGCTTACTCAGCAACATACTGCTGCAAGCTTGTTTTGTTTGCAAGGAATACATCAGCACTGAAGGCAGAGCTCTCTGGCGAGGCTGACAATGCAGTCCTCTGAAAAAAAGGATTTGACGAGGAAGGAGGGAGTCCAGGCTGGTCTCCCAGTCAGATTCTTACTTTGCAAGTATTTTTGTAACCATCAGTCCTGAAAACCGAAACTGAGATCCAAAAGAAGAATTAGGAAGGAGGAGAGAAAACAGGTTGGTTCATTGATGGTTAGATTTGTAGATTATGGCTATTAGTTAAAATGACAGCAGCTGTAGCCCGATGGGGTACAGGCTCAAAGGCTGTTAATGCACTACAAGTAACACGATCTGGGGATATGAAAAAAGAAAAATCACAGTGTGAGATTTAAATCCTAGTTTCTACTTTGAAAGCTGCCTTTTCGAGAAGGAGAAGTTCAATACTCCCCATTCACATGCTAATTCCCTTGTTTCAACAAACGGGTATTCTCCTTCACCTATGCACATTAGCATAAAACAAGGAGCTTGAATCTGCATGTTTCGTAGACTTCAAAACACAACCAGGATTCAAAATTTCCAAAATGCAACTACTCAGGGATGGTTCATACAAGCTAAACGCCAAAGTATTGTAAATGCAATACTCATTTGCCTCCTGCATCCAGAATGTAATTTCCATTTTTATTTTAATCACTAGTGATCCATTGTTCCAAATTTCTTTAAATAAATGTACCCCACTGCTGCCCATAGCTTCTGCAGAAACAATTTTGAATATTTTACAGGCAGAAATAGCAGGAGTGTTGAAATTCATGCCGTTCCTCTCCAGAGTAGCTGACTGATGAAATGCATATTTCTAAGCCTGTGAAAATATGAGCGAGAAATAAATAGCAAATGAGATTATCCTTATATTGATTTCTCTGTGGTACATTCTGATTAACCAGCAAATCAAAGAGGTTTTTTCCAGTTGCCCCACCAAGATCACATTCTTCATTCTCTGTATGTGTGGCTTCTGATAAGTAAGTGCTTCTTTCAGTTATCAGATACCTGGGGGCATTTCTGCTCTGCTATCCAAGAAGCTTGGTCTTTTTCCTGTACGTCTGAGCTCTCAAAAGTGGATTCTAATATTCTCTTTGCTCTTTACAAAAGACTCCACCACAAAATTTGTTGTTCAGACCTTTCACAGCCTCTTTCAAAACCAGCACGTCTTGCTGAAAACGTTCTGGTGCACTTGGTCGTTCCTAAGGTGTTGCAGCAACCACCGGGACAATCTACCTGAGCCTGTGGGACATTTTCCATCACTAGATTTTTTCAGAAATCTAAACCAGTGTGTTTAGCTGAAAGACTTTCTGTGATACAATCAATGGTTAGTTCAAGGACTCTGTTGCTGGTGTTATGGGGAGCTGTCTAGTCTGAACTTCATGACAGTACCAAAATATCCAAAGAGCTAGTAGTCTAACCTGCCCTAATCATAATTAAAAAACCCCAGTGTTAATGATCAGTATGACACCAGTCTAGGTGTCACAACAGAGAGCGATATTACACCTTTACCTTTGTTCTGGTGGGACTGTGCAGCTGACTTTCAAACACTAAACAGCAGCCCAGATGTTCAGCTGCCCGTGACCCAAGGCTTGCTTTTGTGGTGGCACAGCTGTGATGCCTTGGCTGAGTTTTGCTTAGAAAGTTGTTGTCCAGCTGCAAGAAAGAGTGTAAGCTAAAAGCCACATGAAAGTAAGTACACAGGAAGAAGTGAAATTGTGGAGGCAGTAACAGCTAGCTGGAAAATACTGAGGAGGGGGGAAAAGATGCAAGACCCTCAGAAAGAAGGCAGAGACTCAGCAGACAGCAGTTTGGCCGGGCAAGGGATCACGATCCTCTCCAAAGAGCCATGGAAATGAAAACTTCCCCTCCTGACCAACAGCTGCCTGCCTGCCCGGTAATACCTGCAATACTGAGCTGAGTAGCCTGTTAGTTGTACCTATGTACTGTATACATCAGTTGATACAAATAGTTGCCATATGTTTTTAAACCTTGCAGTCTTTTGGCATAGTGCAAGGCACCCAAGGAAAAATGACCCACTGAGAAAAGGTTGCAGGTGTGAGTGCTCGTCCTGGCTCTCTTCCTCCTCTCCCTCTGCCCCTGCTTCATTTCTTCTTGCCACACAGTAAGACTTCAAGGCCTGAAGTTACCAGATACCACCACTAAAATGGAGGTGGTTAACATGCATCACTAGGTCGTATTGCTGTCTAACAGAAGGGGTTGCTGTGAAGAATTTTTTTCCCCTGGTAAGTGGTATCAGCAGGCTTTCCCTAGCCATATTTAAAGGGAGAATGAACTAGGACATTAAATTCAGACAGTGCCTCTTTAACCAGAGAAGGAAGGAATAAGCTCTCACTAGAGGGCACACTGAGCTTGGATTTTATACAACCTATTCCAAACCAGAACGATAAGGTGAAAACCAGCAAGGTTGAAAACAGCCACCCTGTATGACCTCCTAGATGGCAAATCGCAGTGTGCCTTTAAAATGCCTCGGCCCCCAGGAACCACAGACTGTGGGATAGGGCAGTGGGTTATGTTACTTCTCTGTATGAAATAGAATTGTTCCTGTGTCAGCACTGCCGAAGAACAAATCCCTGGGGTAGTCACGACTGGTACTTCGATACAGGGACAAGGAGAAAGGAGGAAAGAAAAATATCGCACAGTAGGCACGTTCTCACTAATTGATGGTAAAATTCTCTAAAAGCTTTAATTTGAAGGAAATAACTTACAGTATAGAGATTGGTGATGGAAAAAGTCAAGGACTGCTCCTAAATGAAGTCTGGGGGAAATTTCACGTTAAGCATGTATTGGGTCTGGCTGAGATGGAGTTAATTCTCCCCATAGCAGCCCTTGTAGTGCTGTGCTCTGCATTGGTAGCTAGAAAGGTGTTGATAACACAGCAGTGTTTTGGCTACTGCTGAGCAGTGCTGGCACAGCACCAAGGCTGTCTCTCCCAACATTTTCGCCCCCCTCAATAGCAGGCTGGGGCTGGGCAAGATCTTGGGAGGGGACATAGCCAGGGCAGCTGGCCCAAACTAACCAAACAAAGCATCAGGAACAGTATCTCCACGTACATTTTGCAGGTAGCACGGCACCACAGGGCTACATCTGTACAGTGCAATGGTTTGTTCTGAGGACTTGGTATCTCTGTTATTCACATTTTGGCCTAGCTCTGGGCTGGTCCATGGGCTGAAAGCCTGCTGGCAGCTGAGGAGCACTCGTGCACTCCTGAAGCACATCTTCCTCCTTGAGCTTCCCCAAAAGGCATCCCGCCCGAGAGCTCAGAGATCAGCCCCATGGGCAGCCCAAGGCATCCTTAGAAACACGATGAGGAGATTTGCTTCACAAACACGAATCCAATTTAAAAACCTTACTGTAGACACATCCAGTCTGGCAAGCTGTAAAAATGCATCCCCGAGGAGTTGTTTGCTTTGTGCCAGGCAGGGGATGGACTTCAACACAAGCCTCCGCATAGAGGGCAGGGTTCAAGAGCTATAGGTGTATATAGCTTCACACCTCGTAAACGGTCTTGTCTTGGTAAGGCTGAAGGTCAGAGCAAAAGGTGCGGTAGGAGTAACTTCACTGCATTTTTGCAACACAAAGGCATACTGTGCGATAAAGGAGAAGTAATGCCCACCTGGCAGGACTAATACAGTAGGATCTGAGCAAGAACGACTGAAACTGCCATCCAGCCCTAGTTTAATTTATGTTTTTCATCTACAGGGATGGTTAAAAGGTAAACCAGTTTTGATTCTTACTGCTTATGCTACTGGTAGCAGTGATAACAACAGTAACTCCTAGGAGATATTTTGGGGAGTGTAAGTAAAAGCGTGGAAGGGATACAAATACTCTGTAAACATTGTTCTTTCAAAACAGTATCCAGGAGGGGCTGCGCCATGCGTTATTTCCCCCCCAGATAAATCACAGATCCCCCTAACCTTGCAGCTGTGTGACTGCTGCTGGGGTGACAAGCCAGGTTCCTGTCACTTTTTGCAGACGCTCCTCAAAGCAGCCAAAACAAGCCGTCCTCCCAAATTAAAGACGGCAAGACTAACTTTATAACTGAAGGCAAAGAAACGGAGCTTTGCGTGCTAATAATACATTGTAAGCTTACCGATGAAGGCAGGAAACTGCAATAAAAATACAATATCCACAGAACGGGATTGCGCATCAAAGAATCCCTTGTCTCCTGTGGGAAAAGCTCTCTGCTACACCCCAGCACCTGTAGAGCCAGGTAGGAAAGAGCAGTGAGTTGTTTAAGTGTGCCATCTAGTGACTGCCATATGCTTGGCTGAGGGCTGCCTATGGATAAGTCACGACTTGCAGTGGCTACATAGAAGAATTCCTCGCGGTTCTGTTTTTCAGAACATCTGTATGTCCCCCCAGATGTTACGCTGAATGCTTCAAACTGCAGTTGCTGGTAATCTGGTTATTGGAGAAGGTGAGAGGGAGTGAGTTCAGCCTTTAGAGGCCACATTCTTAGGTGGAGTCACTGGGCGTTTGACAGAGATAGTGGCTCTGTATTGGGGAAATAACTGCTTTACCCTGCGGGTGCTACAGTCAATTCCTCATCTGTGAAGCAATGAGGAAATGGGAGGGGGGATGACACAATTATCATATTCCTTTTTTTTTTTTCCTTTCTTTCTAACCAGAGTGGGGCTTTATCTCAAATACAGTGATTTTTGACTTCATGAGTGGAATAAAGTTCTTTCTCAAGGTGTAGTACTAAAGCCCCTGGAGAGATTGTAGAATAAAAATAAATTAAATGGGGATGAATTGTATTTCCCATCATGGCACAAATATAAACTCCAGCCCCTTTTTCTATCCCAGTGATGGTGTGCTGGAACCTCTGAGACTGGGGAATTAGAGCTGTTATCCATGGTGACTGGCCCTCCTTCACCGACACTTCTCTGGTAGCTCCCCTTCTCATGCTCTGTTAGCCATTTCTGCACGTGCAAGTTGAAAAGCTAAACATATTAGCTGCAAAAAAGTATCCAGTTAACTTCATTTAACTCTTACTGACATATGGAACCACCAAAGACTAGACCAAACAGGCTTTTCTTGGGGACACGCATAATGCCGATGTTACACATCTGGGAAAAAAAAAAAGAAAAGAAAAAGAGGCATTTTGCTCATTGAGAGCATCATGGGGGATGCTTAACATTTTTTTCCATGAGAAATATTTTACTTTTCTGATAATTATTTTCACAATTTAAAAAAAAAAATCTGTCATAATAATGTCCTTTGATGTGTCCTAGAAAAGCAAAATGGGTATTGGTTCTCTGCTAAAACATATTTGAAAGACAAGACGGTGTAGAATACAAACCCAGGTGTTCTACCTGCAATATAGGAGAAACAGAAAGAGATGCAAGAGGCAGGGGGAACATGACATTGCACACGCTTGCCATTTTCAACCATTACCAATAGCTGGAAAAGAGAGAAAACCCTGCAAGTGACACGGGGATGGGGCTAGCTGTTGCACATTGCGGGACAATCCACCTGTAGCTTCCTGGGAATACAGGAATTCAGGCGGGGGGGAGATTGTAGATTAAATTTTACTAATTGTCTCCTACTGCAAATTTTTCAGTGTTCCACAATTACAGGGTTTCTTCACCCAGCTTCAGGTGGCAGAAGAATACAGGCAGAAGATAAGAAAATTTGGAATTAATCACGTGATTTTAAAGAAAAAACAAACAGCCAGTGGGCACTTAGTCACAGTTGTCTCACCATTCCTTAGGAGGGGGTCTCGACAGATATTGCTTACTCGTGTGCAGGGAAAGCATCAGTAGCAAGTCTTGTCTCAGGCAGCTACAACTGTTTACAGAGAGGTTTTGCCTTAGTGTCACAGAGATCTGTTTAGACTGTTGGTGGAAATCCAGCTTGAGGATGGGGTAAGGTCAGTAATATCAGCGAAATCCTATTACACTAATAAAGGATTCAGATCGCGTCTTAAAAAGAGCCATTTAAAGGGTGGGTTTAAGTCTGGAAAATTGAGAATGATAAATCCAAATTAAATCCTTTTAATCTCTCTCCATTTATCAGCATGCTTTTCCTTGAGGGAGAGAGAAGCTAAAAATGATGACGAGGTTATTGGTACGGTACTAGCATTGTCTCTTCTTTAACATTACAAAAGCAATGCAAAATCCCATTACAATCATTACAAGAAAAAGATTTCGTTCATTCTTTTGCAAGAGATTTGTGAACACAGTTTTTCTGAAGAAGCTGTAGCAAGGGCACGTTATGGCAGAATCAAGGCTAACCTGATGCCAACTCTATGAAGTTCAACAAGGCCAAGTGCCGGGTCCTGCACTTGGGTCACAACAACCCCATGCAATGACACAGGCTTGGGGAAGAGTTGCTGGAAAGCTGCTGGCCAGAAAAAGACCTGGGGGTGCTGGTTGACAGCCGGCTGAATATGAGCCAGCAGTGTGCCCAGGTGGCCAAGAAGGCCAAGGGCATCCTGGCCTCTATCAGAAACAGTGTGGCCAGCAGGAGCAGGGAAGCGATCATCCCCCTGTACTGGTAAGGCCGCACCTTGAGCACTGTGTTCAGTTTTGGGCCCCTCACTACAGGAAAGACATTTCAGCGCTGGAGCGTGTCCAGAGAAGGGCAACGAAGCTGGTGAGGGGCCTGGAGCACAAGTCTGATGAGGAGCGGCTGAGGGAACTGGGGTTGTTTAGCCTGGAGAAAAGGAGGCCGAGGGGAGACCTGATCGCTCTCTACAACTACCTGAAAGGAGGTTGTAGTGAGGTGGGTGCTGGTCTCTGCTATCAAGTAACTAGTGATAGGATGAGAGGAAATGGCCTCAAGTTGTGCCAGGGGAGGTTTAGATTGGATATTGGGAACAATTTCTTGACTGAAAGGGTTGTCAGGCATTGGAACAGGCTGCCCAGGGAAGTGGTGGAGTCACCATCCCTGGAGGTATTTAAAAGATGTTGTAGATGTGAGACAGGGACACAGTTTAGTGGTGGACTTGGCAGTGTTAGGTTTACACTTGGACTTGATGATCGTAGAATCATTTAGGTTGGAAAAGACCTTTAAGGTCGAGTCCAACTGTCAACCATGCCCACTAAACCATGTCCTGATCTTAAATGTCCTTTCCAACCTAAACAATTCTATGATTCTTACAGCACGTGCCTGGTGCTGGTTGCTGCCTTGTAACATGATGAGCTGCAGTGGCGGTTCACGAGTTGGAGGAGCTGAACAAAGCATGTGCCTGCCTGTTCCCTTCGAAGGGATGCTGTCTGCTGGGCCAATACTTAATAACAGGTCAATTTACGTTAAAAACAGAGAATGGCTTGATGGTCCCAACAGTGATTTGGAAATATAAGGGTGTAAGAATTATAGTCAGATTGTTTTTATGTTGGATCAGACATAACTGCCAAAAGCCTTCATTTGGCACACTCAGTTTAGTGTACATACGTTACATCATATGGCTTTGATAACAGTTTTGCATGTCACTCAGTTAAATCCATGCAAGCGGTTAAAAATAGAGAAATTATAGGAGGGGTTTGTGTGTGTGTGTGTGCGCACACTGGGAGAATCACCAAGAGTTAATCTTTTTTTTTTTTTCCCAGTACTCCTGAGTAGCAAAGTAATTTACATGTGACATCCACAATTCGCTGGTAAGAGACCAACTAACATTTAACTCATTACTATTTTTAAAAGACTACTATTAGCTTCCAGAAGCTGGCTGATTTTCTGACGCATAATTATACTGACAGCAAAGACCCTCGTAACCTCACAGCCGCTTACGTGAGGGCTCAGAGCTGCCTGGGGTCCTCAGCAGGCACCCAAACAAGGTAGGATCTCACCAGGGGACTCCGTCAGACATCGCCCATTTTGGTGGTAGGGGCCGTTCTCCCCAGGTGGTCCGCAGGCAGAAGGCTGTGATCTTTAGGCCTCCAAGGAGAGAATTTCAAAGGGAGGAAAGAGCATGAAAAAAGAGGTTGCCTAGTAGAAAGCAGCGCGTAACCGAAAGGATAAGAGACGAAGAAAGAAACAGCTGGTTGAGCTTTATCTCCTTAACGTTATCCACAGGCAGACAACAGGCAGGGCTCAGTCTGGCAGATGACCCAACGGCTTTGATCTTCCTTGCTCATGCAGCGTGGGTTCTTCAGCAACTCCCACGGCAGCTGGCAGTGCAGAAAAAATTATCCCCAAGTTGCCAGGTGTGTCTTTTGTAATATGATAGCTGCTCAGTAAGAACCGGAGTGAAACGGCCAATGTAGTTTTTGTGAAATAAGGGTTACTTGACCAGAGCTTGAGATTTGATCCTTTTTGGAAGTACAAGATAAGGTACATAGGGAAAATAAAATAGCTTCAGAAAAACAAGCAATCATCTCCAATCAAACCCATGAATTTTAATATATTAGCCCATCAGACTCACTTGCTCATGCTCTCTTTTTCACATTACATATGAGCTGTGAGGGGGGATGCTCCATACAAGAGGGAGAAAAGAAGATGCTCTCACAGCTCGGGGGATTTGACATGGGAAATATTGTCTATAACCAAACCAACCAGTTCAGATGTGAACAGTTTCTCCTGAAGCACAGAAGCAGCAGCAGCTGATGTCAGGAACAAAACCAGGCAGGTGAACAGAAACAGAGCAACAGAAAAACAGATACAAGAATCGCAGTCCAGCATTTCAGAAGCAACAGTAATTCATAAGCAACGAGCTATAAAAAGCAAAGCTGACTGAGAAAGGGAGTTGTCGTTAGCTTGCATGAATATGCAAATCCCTACCACCTGTGTGTAGCATTTCTGGCAGCGTGAATGCTACTTGATGGGCATGGACACAAATCACAAATCCTTCTTCTGTGAAAGAAGAAATGCAAGCTCTATTTACATTCACCCCAAAATGCACTGAGAAGAGAAAGCTCCAAACAATTAAGGTACTGGAAGTGTTCAAAACAGGTTACCTAACTCAGAGATATTAATCCAGTAAGAGAATTCCCAAGCGCTGACTCATGTGTACCTGAAACACAATTTCTATTGCAATGCAAACAGTTGCCATAGATATCCGTGGACATGGCAGAAGACAGGGCTGTGCAGAAAAAGCCTCGTGTCCCTCCGTAGCCTTTCTGCCTCCAGGATGCTGCTTGACAAAGCCTTGGTAGATCAGATGCCATTTAAAGGCTACCCTACCCTTGCTGGCTTGCTTTTTTGCGGGAGGCTCTTCTTGGAGGTCTTAGGGGTTTAAAGGCAATGCAGTGACAAAAGGCAATGAAAAGCCCCACATGCTAATCACAGGCAAGCAGAGCTCACGGACCACGTTCTGGGTCACCGCACCAAAACCGGACTGCTTCTAGACCAGACATTAGTCCGGAGATTCTACCTGCGCTCTGCTGCATGCTACCTGCTCACGTGGAACCAGCTCTTTTGTCTGTAGCTGTCAAGTCACACCCTTCTTGTCAATAAACCGCAGTATACTTACACCAGTGGGACTAACACCACCTTTGGGTGGAGTTGACTCAGCTGCCAGAGATTAAATCACTTCTCTCCCTTGCAAGCTTCGTGGTGAGATGTCACTAATGCACCGAGTTGTACTAGTGCCATGCTCTAAGGGTAGCATCATTTATCAGAAGTAATATCTGGTTTAGACCAACTAATATTATCTGATGACACACAGAAATGGTGACGATCAGGGTTGTATCAATAGCTGAAACTTCAAAGTAGAAAAACTGTTTGTGTTTTCCAACTACGTTTGTTTCTCCCGTGTACACATCTGCTTGCCTAATTGATTGTCCTACCTGGACATCCTTTCTAAATGCTACAGGGCATTAACATTCTTAGGAATGCCCTTAAGGATCAGAATGTGGCTCTCCCAGGAGCATGCATTTTAAAGGTTGCAGAACTCAGGCCAAAGCCCTAGTCTAAAATGACAGTTTATGATCTCCTTTTAGAGGTAATAGAAGCAAGTAATTCTGGGAAAGTCTGTATTGACAGGAAGAAGAAGAAACAAATAAAGCACCTTTCAAAATAAAAAAAAATTACTCATAGCCCTGGAAAATAATGGTTCAATTTTTTAAAATTAACATAGAAAAGAACAAGTCTGCAGTGAATCAACCTAAATACTAGAACACCCTCTGCAGCTGATACCAATACTGAACGGACAGTAATAGACCTCTGGGGAAACCAAGCACACCATTTTCATGCCAAGGAAATTAGTCCTTCTGCCATTAGCCTTTACATAGGTTTTGATGTTATACCATGTGTTAATTATTTCCAAATCAAAAGTGCAAACACTCACCCTGATTGGAAAATTAGCAGATTTTAAACTCAGGTAATTTCCCCCTAATGAGGAACTTGTTGAACTGAATTTAACAATTAGCTCACACCCTTTGCTGTCTGGGTATGGCAAGGCTACAAGGAGACACAGAAATTTACCTTTTTCAGTAATTTGCAGTAAAGGATGAATATAAATTCAGAAGTTGTTTTCATGCTATTTCTAGCTCCTCCTTTGGTTCCTAAGCAAGTGCGTCTCAGAGGGTGATGGAGGAGGAGGAGGAAGAGGTGCTGCCCATACTGAATAGTTCTCCCTTGTTGTAACCTTACCCCTTTGGGTCAGTTCATTTGGGTGCCTTTTGCTATGTATCAAGACCCTGCAAAAGGGATTTCACAGCTTAAGAGAGTAAAACTTAGGATTTATTGGGCAACAGACACTACATGTAGGTAGAGCTAACAAGCTAATGTGCTTACCACCCCTGAGAAGGCACCCCAGGAGTCGCTGCTGGCTGGGCAGCCTTCAGTCGAGAGCGGAAAGGTTGGTTTCTGCTGCTGCTTGGAACAGGCTGATCATTGACATTGCTAAACTGCCATCCTCAGGCTACTTGGGTTTGTTTCTGTAGGATTTTGTATGTTTTTTCATGTTGTTTTTCTTCAAGAACCCTTGAGCTGCTGCTTATCCCTGTGTCAACACTCTCACCTTTGCCAGCAATGTTACCTTTCTTCTCACGGCTCTGCTCTGCAGAATGTCTTGCAGCACTTTCTCACAGCTTAGCAGTTCTCTAAGACGTCTGAACCAATTTCAGCCTGTACCAAAACTATGCCTTAGATCCCAGAAGGCATCTGTGATCCAATGCCTGAATCTCCAGAGGGGCAACTGACACTTTTCAGCTGCTAAATTGCATTAAAGGAAAAAAAGTCATTTTATCCTACCATTAGTTTTCTACATATGCTGTGACCCTATCTGCATAGTGGATGCTGGACAGTCAGGTCTTAAAGAAGGTGGTCTATCTGTAGTTGTGAAGGGAAGAGACACCCGCACATGAAAGGGAAATTGCCTTTGGACAATTCTCTCTTCCTAGAACTGACCAAACCCATCCAAAACATTGCCAAAATGCAAGTCTGATTTCTCCCACAAAAATGTAAAAATTATTCAATAAAATCATCTTCCTGTTTTTCAATGCACTTTCTGCAGTAGGATTTTCTTCGCCTTGTTTGGAGAACAATAAAGAATATTCTGAGACTTCAAGCTGCCTTAGGTATGTCGCAAGGCACCTGTGCCTCAAAGCGCTACGCTGGCACACCAACTGCTTGGTTATTTGGCAGTAAGTGGCATCAGTATAGGTGTAGCAAGCTTTTTTTTAACGTAGAGAAAGGGTAACAAATTGAGAAATGGCATAAAAAAGAACATTCTGCAAAAATAAAGGTCTGAGCTCTTTAAATGTGCTGCTTTCTCTTTATGTATTTTAATAGGAGCTGGGATTTTGAGAAGTAAGGAATGAAGAGTTTGTGGATATCTACTAATAAGGCTGCAGAATGATTGGTGGGGAGTTACACTAAGGTGTGACTTAGCAGAGAAAAATAGCCCAAGATATTCTGCCTACTTTCTCTTGCACATCAACAATACAAAGGTCTGTTCTTCACGCCAGTTCCACAACCGACAGAGATGCTCTGAGCTGTAGCTCTTTACTGGAGTGAGGTTATGGAAGCTTGAGAGCAACGCATTTTGTTGCTCTGGCGGACACCTTATCTAACCATGATCTAACTCACCTAACCTTTACTTAACTCAGAAACTCTTAGATGAATTTGTGATCTTACCACATTTAAGAGGCAGTATTTTTGGAGCAGGGAGGTGAGACTGGGTAACTTCTGCAGCTTGATCCTAGCTGATGCAAAATTCCCCTGTGGGGCTTTGCGCAAGTTCTCTAAAACAAAGTTCTGCTAAAACAAAGATGATCACGCTGAGTTCAGCCAACTGTTAGAATCACCTAGTTAACACTTTTAATGGGCTTGAAAGCAGTGAAAAGGTCGGTATTTTATCTAGCCCTCTTCCCTCCCAAATTGTGTGTTAAAAATAGTGATCCATTCTACCTGGGAGGTGCGAGCAGATTCAGAACTGTCCTGAAGGAACACGCGAATGGCTGTCAGCAAAAGCATTAGCATTCCAGCTGTCAGCAGCAGCCAGACCTGGTCTAAAAGGGTAAGGAAGCCAAGTGACAATGTATCGAATAGGTGACGTTGTTGCAACAGACCTATTCTACCGTTTTCATTAGCTGTGTAGCAAATGGCTGCTATCTTCCCGTTATCCCTGAGTCGTCTTCTGGGTGTCTCTACTGCTTACACTAAATCTACCTATTCCCTAACTTGTTCGATTTACCATTGTTTGTATCCTTGTTGTGTTACCTAACTTCTTCCCCTACTCCAGCTCTCGGAACCATGGGATCGCAATTCAGCTCGTGTACTGCTTCTTTTTTTTTTTTCTTGGCCTTTCTTTGGAGACAGACGCTGCGTAGAAAGTAGGCTCTGTCATCTGGCTGCCCTGGGTCTGGAGGCGTGAGCCTACACCCTTGGCACTCCTCCCTGAGGAGCACTCCATGTTTTTTTCTTCTTTTGAGCAGGGAGAATGAGGCAGGGGCAAGTGTGAGGGTGGGGAACGGACAGGACGATTGGAGGGGGGACGTAGGGCTAGAAAGGCCTATAATGAGCAGAGCACCCTCTTAACGCCTCAAACAAATCCTTTGGGTATCAAGTCATGCGGCCTTTGCTGCTGAGGCAGATGAAACGCAAAGGTGCGCACTTAAATACACTCTTCGCTGTCCCCAGAGCTAGACCTGCCTGGGGAATGTCAGCTTGCCCCTGCAAGGCTGGGGGGGACGGACCTCCTCGAGGTTCCGGCGCTGCCCATGCTGCAGCCAACAGGAGCCCACACCATGGTCTTCCGGAACAGAAGGCGCTCAGTTAGTGTTGTTTTAAAAAGAATACCTTGCATGACAGACGGAAAAGAAGAGCACTGAGCGGCTTGTTTGCCAACCCGCTCCTGCAACGACACGGTGCTAGCATTCATTCTGCCCGCCTCGTGTGTGTGCTGTTCACCCGGCGTACCCCTGCGTGACACTGCAGGAGGCTTCGTGGTCAGGGTTCACCTTCCCACCTGCGTCTTTAGCGCACGGCCACCCAAAACACGTAACGCATCTTTTCCCCTGTGTTCGCATGAATTGCCTCCAAATGCCTAAACGCTCTTAACCTTCGACCACACGTCTCTGTGTATGCTTACCTTTCCGTTTAATGGTGTTGGTGCCATTTATCATCACAAAAGACACCGATAAAATGACCTTTACCCTTCCTCATACGATAATCCCAAGCAAACAACATAAAAATTACGCGCTTACCTTAACACTTATTACTTTACAGCAGCTGTATAAAATGAGTTGTGAAATTTATCTCCTAGCTTTCGTTAAATGTTTTCAAATGCTTTCATCACAAACACGTAATTGAAAGCGAATGGTTTTTTCACCGACCTGAAAGGGATCCTTATCAGAACTGAGATTGGAGGAATTTCCAGCCTTCCGTTTTTGTGTTTTCATACTCAGACTGCCTAAGGTCTGAGGGGTCTAACCGGGAGGTTGTGATTTGCAATGTTTTAATTTCAAGAGTGCCTGAATGAACTCACTGCAATGCAGGCCACCTGCTGCCCCTGGCTGCGACCTCCCAGGTACCTACCTAGACGCTGCACCTAGATTAGGCAGGCTACAGCTATTGGTCTGAGCCAGAGGTGGGGAAGAAATTCTTAATTTAAAAAGCTCCAAAAAAAAAAAAAGAAATTTGTAACAGTAAGACCCATACATTCTGCTGCATTCACATAAGCTGTAACTCAGGAAAGCTCTTAGGCACATATTTAAGATAAAGTATGTCCAGGTTTGCTCTGAAAAGGGTTCTGTGTAAGCAAGTGGGTTTTGGAATGAGCCCTCCATGACCGTACATAGTAAAAAGAAATGTCTTCGCTGGCAAATCTGAAGTCCGTTTGACAATCACCACGGTACATTTTATTGCTGAAATATATCAGATGAAGATCACAACAAGTATTAAATATCTATCCAAAAGCATAACAGCTAGCAATACCTCTGGCTAAATCAGACCCACGCTGATGTTTACAAGATATATTTAACAGGCGCTTCAGAGACACGACACACACCAGACCAATACGATGGGTGAAGACTCTTGCTGTGCCCCAGCAGCTGCCTTCGCTGGACCTATAGAAACCACCACTTCTCCATATGCTCCATCTGTTTTCGAATGCATGTCCATGCATCTGCTCTTCCATGCCACAGATCCCGCCCACCAAGGCATGCCCCTCGCAGAACCACTACAGAAAACATTTTCCAGTAATGCTCGTTTGTCTCATTTGCTCTAGTAATTAAAGCCTTTTCCACAGCAGTTCACAAGATCCTGTACCAACTTAAAATATTTTATTTTCCAATTTTGAAGCTGCTTGGACTCACAGCCAACCATTCCCAAGGCCATGATGGAATTAAGTACCGCTCTGCAAGTCTACGTATGTACCTGTGGCCTCGACTACACTGACATAAAGCAACATGAGGAATATGCTAATAGCCCTAATGTTAAAATACATTAAGAAGATTTCTCATGTTAAGAATACGTTAGCTGATCCCAGTTAATTCTACTGACACACTCCAATGCAGAGTGAAAATTTTCACCTAAATTATTTTTCAAGGGAAAAGTGCAGATTCTCTCACATTAATGCAGTGCAAGAATCTTTATTAATTTCCCAGACTGCCTGCTTAGAAAAAAGATTAAAAATAAAATTTGTCTCAACCACTTCAAAAGAAAAGTAATTCCATTTTTCTACTACCATGGAATCCTTCTATTGTTAAAGAAAATATTATTTCTGACCTCAATCAGAAAGAAGAAAACTTTTATTAATTCAACCTCCTTTTCTACTTCCAGATGGTCCACTAGCTGTTTTCAGAATATTTCATTTTCCATGAACTCCCAAACTGAAAGCATTTTTTTAATTCAATGTAAACTAAAGTCCTTCTATCTGTTGGAGCAGGTCCAGAGGAGGCCACAAAAATGATCAGAGGGATGGAACACCTCTCCTAAGAAAAGCTGAGAGCGCTGTGGTGTTCAGCCTGGAGAAGAGAAGGCTCCAGGGAGACCTTATTGCGGCCGTCCAGTACTTAAAGAGGGCTTACAAGAGAGATGGGGACAGACTTTTTAGCAGGGCCTGTTGCGATGGAAAAAGGAGTAATGGTTTTAAACTAAAAGAGGGCAGATTCAGAGTAGATCTAAGAAAGAAATTTTTACGCTGAGGATGGTGAAACCCTGGCACAGGTTGCCCAGAGAGGTGGTCGATGCCCCATCCCTGGAAACATTCCAGGTCGGGTTGGATGGGGCTCTGAGCAACCTGATCGAGTTGGAGATGTCCCTGCTCATGGCAGGGAGGGGGTTGGACTCGATGACCTTGAAAGCTCCCTTCCTTTAAAGGGTCATATAATCCAAACTATTCTATGATTCTATCTGCCTGGCTTTGCTCTGATGATAAATTATATTTGATACAATATAGGTAAAAGATGTTATTAACATCTTTTCCAACATGAAACATTTTCCCAGCCTACATACAGAATAAGCATTCTTGCTGCGTGGATTGGGTGTTTACTTCTAGGGATCAGACTAGATGAGGATAGACAAGTGCTGCACCTCCCGCCCCAACAGAATATCCAAACATTTACTAAACACAGTATCATTTAGTAAATTATAGTGAGCTAAACCAAAGCAATTAGGTTCATCCAAGAATGTCAGGATCATTTGCAAAAAGTAAAAAACGTTTATGCAAAACAGGGCAATGGGTGTGAATTGAAAAGATCCTGTAATACCTGAAGCCCTACTGGAAGCCTGGGCAGGTCAGACTGGCAGTGAAGAAGCTGGGGAGGTAAGAATTTTTTTGAAAGAGGTTCCACGGAATCATAGAATCATTTCGGTTGGAAAAGACCTTTAAGATCATCAAGTCCAACCGCAAACCTAACACTGCCAAGTCCACCACTAAACTGTGTCCCTAAGTCTCACATCTACACGTCTTTTAAAAACCTCCAGGGATGGTGACTCCACCACTTCCCTGGGCAGCCTGTTCCAATGCCTGACAGCCCTTTCAGTGAAGAAACTGTTCCTAATATCCAACCTAAACCTCCCCTGGCGCAACTTGAGGCCATTTCCTCTCGTCCTATCACTAGTTACTTGATAGCAGAGACCAGCACCCACCTCACTACAACCTCCTTTCAGGTAGTTGTAGAGAGCGATCAGGTCTCCCCTCGGCCTCCTTTTCTCCAGGCTAAACAACCCCAGTTCCCTCAGCCGCTCCTCATCAGACTTGTGCTCCAGGCCCCTCACCAGCTTCGTTGCCCTTCTCTGGACACGCTCCAGCGCTGAAATGTCTTTCCTGTAGTGAGGGGCCCAAAACTGAACACAGGACTCAAGGTGCAGCCTCACCAGTGCCGAGTACAGGGGGACGATCGCTTCCCTGCTCCTGCTGGCCACACTGTTTCTGATAGAGGCCAGGATGCCCTTGGCCTTCTTGGCCACCTGGGCACACTGCTGGCTCATATTCAGCCGGCTGTCGACCAGCACCCCCAATATTCCTTTCAGTCCCTCTCATCCCCACAGACGCCATTAGCACAAGGATCCTGAATATCACTATTCCCATTTTCCAAGCAGAGAACCAAAGTACCACGTAACGTCACAGACCGGTGGCAGAAGACATCTCAGACTCTAACTCCTATTTTCTTTTTCCAGGCCAGTGACAGAGAATCTGCCATCTCTAGGAAGAACATCCACCAGTGACACATTTACAAACAGCAACTGTGTATTTACCAAGTTAGGAGGTGAATTGCCAAGGATGTAGAAAGTCTTGCCCTAAAGAGATAGTAATTTCTGTAGGTGGAGAGCCCAGACAGGTTTGGGGATTTCAGAACAAACATATGCATATGTATTTACTGATCAGAATTAGCTATGGTGAGGTCATGGCAAAGAGTGAGAGCTGATAAATTTTAGTGGAGGAAGTATGGGAAAATGCTGTGATGGACATATGACAGCAATCCGGGGTGAAGTAAGATTTTAAAAAGTCAAAAGAGATGAACAAGAATGACTCTGCATTAACTCTAAACCATAGCCATTCTAATGGCTAAAAAATAAAAATAAAATAAAATCACATTGTGAGAGAGTTTGGCTACCATCAAGTGCTCAGTAACAGCAGAAAAGTACATGGTATGAAATCTTACTAAATTACACGGTATGAAAACACTCACACCATGTATATCACTGGAGAATAAACAGGGTTATTGTTCCACTAGTGGTCCTTTCAGTACTACAGCTCACAGGCATTTATGTCAGAAGTTGTTCTGATGCGGACGGTGGCTATTTAAGGTGCAAGAATATACACATTCCTGAAGCTTCCAGCTCCTGCAGAACAGGAGCACAGAGGGCTTCTAAAACCTTGGCAATCCATCTTCATTAACTGCACTGTTCAGGATAAACTTAGGAGTCTGCTTGTTGGCCTCAGATTCTTCAGCCGTACACTCCGGAGGCTCTAGGTCATGGTGCCTTCTCCGATAGACAACCCTTGAGATTAGGGTTATCAGAAACATTTCCATGATGAGGAGCTGCTGGGTCATATCTGCCAAAAAGGGAGGCAAAGAAAAGCCCCCAAAAGGGGGAAATGACTATCAGACACAAAATGAATACCTGGGTTATTAATTTTCATCTGTGCAGAAAGAACAAACTTTACCACCCTGTCCCCATAACAGAGCGTCTCTCACACTCAGCAATAAAATCAGTCACAGAATTACAGTATTGCCCATAAATAAGCATGCAATAAGTTATGCATCCAAAATGCAAAAGATTTAACAGTAATTATGCATGTTGGTTTCTTTTCTTCTCATTTCTGATTCCAACTCTTCTCATTATCAAGTTTTTCTCTGCAGCTATGACAGCTACAAAACTCTTGTTACTGTTTGTTAAGTAAAAGCTGAGATTCTCCAAAAGCTACACAATCCCAGGCAACTAGTATTTTGGGAAAATACCAGATATCACAGTTAACAACACTGAGCTGGCACCTTTGTAAGTAAATGAAGGAGATCCTTCCCGAAAGAACTTACATGCTCCTCTTGCTGAAGAGGAGAGTGGCGGAGCACAGGGAATGATTCTTTGCATGGCCAAGATGTTGATAATAGCTGCCTGCAAGTGGTTCAGAATGAGAATAAACTGCACCAGAAAGAGAAAACAGATGCCTTAGCTACCAGAAAAAGATTCATAGTTCACGCAACAATTCTGCTTTCATAACGGACCCTCTTTTGCCCATTCTGCAGAATTCATCTTTAGCTCAGGATGATACTGCTCTGAATGTGAGCTTTGTATTAAACCTCTGCTTGGAAAGTCTTTCTTCTCAGCCCTTCATTTGGGAGGTGCAATATACACAGACCTCCCACCTGGGATTTTAAACAATACTGAGCTCCGAGTAATAGGTAACTATGTTTTAAAAATTTCCTGTTAATTTGACCTATGAGTTTATGTTCTCCCTCAGTGGAGGAAGGACTCAAAGAACATTTTTTCTGTTGTCCCCTCTTTTTGCCACAGCAGGGGGATGTGGTGCTCCCCAAGTTATCTGAGGCTGGTTTCTTTGCCAGAAGGGATGAAGGACTCTTCGCAGCTTGGGTGCAGCAACAATCACTTACGCATCATATTACCTGCTATTTGCTGAGCTAGGCCTTCACCGCCTCGGAGATATCAAAGTGTTTAGCTGCTGGTGTAACTGCTTGAGTATAAACCCTCGCATTAACAGAGTTTGCCATCCTAAACCTGGATTCACCCTTACGCAGCTTTGCAGGTGTGACTATCCTGTTTATTGCATTTATAAGTACTTAATAATTTATTTAACAGAAACCTTAGTGCACCAGCCTTTCTACAGGTCCTGTTCAAGAAGGGTGCATATCCAAGGGTTCTGCTGTACTCTCTGCAGGTTGATGTGAAAGAGGGTGGCCCTGTCCCTGGGCTTTTTCAGTCTAACCTATCTGGTTCAGTTCCTTACTATTTAATGATTCCCAGCCAGTATTTTCATTATTATCTAACTGAAGTGCAGAATGGCCAAGAAAAATGTTGTCAAAGCAGAACATTATGACATGCTGGAACAGTGTGAACAACAGCCATCCACACAATGCTCCACATCCTCTCCTAGTTTGTAAAAGTACACACCAGCATTTTAACATTGTGTTTCAGGATACTGCATCTACAAAGCTTCCTTCAGGCCCCACAGAAAGTGCTGTTTTGATTTCAACTGCCTAAAGATAAATGGATTTTACGCAGCTTTCACATCTCCAGCACTCCTGAGAGACTAGAGGTAAATTGGCTGAAGCTGAAACTGAACAGCAGCCAAGGACAGTGCTTCAAAGGGATGCAGCTTTAATCAGGTAAAAAATATGCCTTTGCACAGTGTATTTAATGGGAAAAAAAAATTACTGTAACTTCTCAACAAAGAACCAAGAACCTGAGAGATGGTGTTATGTCAGTTGTTAAGAGAAATTCTTATCAGAAATATTAAACTTCTCACCTGATAAAGAGCAAACTTTGGGATGATCTTCTTACAGTTCAGGAGAGTCCTAACTTGTTGAAACATGATTCCAACTGGCCACAGAGCAATAATGGTGAGGACACCAACGAAGCAGCTAATCCATATTGCAGCTCCTTTGGGGGATAACTGAGAAGCAGATCAAAAAAGCGTACCTATAAAACTTGACAGTGCATTTTACTATTTCCAGGAAGAAGTTGTGAACTGGATGATGCAGATGTTAAAATGCTTGTTTCTATCTCCATGAAAGCTGACGGCAGCAGCAGCTGCTGGGGTTTGAATGGGAAACTGCACAGTACCAACTGGAGTGTTAGCACAGTGCTCTCACCCAGCAGGCAGGACATGTAAATCTGTTCAGCCTGGGAAGGTAACAAGTGACACAACCCCTCGATCTGACCCCAGGCCTGGGAACGCTCAGCAGCTCATGAGAGCATATTCAGCATGACATCTCAGAGGGGTCATTTATTTTATACCATGAATCAACAAAAAAATGTATTACTTTCAATCTGAGTTATCCAAGGGGTGCAAAATTATTAGCAGATACAGACTTCTCCATCATCTTGCAGCTTACATGGTACAAAGCAGAAGTACAGTACTATCTTTCCTACTTTGCACAGATATAAAAATCACCGTGATTTGCAGAAAAAACACAGAATTAGGCTTCTTGTTTAGATGCCAGTACATACACTTGTTTCTTAAGGCTGTACCTTACAAAACACAGGGCCAGTACATCCCACAGGGCAATGTGCGCTCCCGTTATTCTAACCATACAAGCTGGGAAAAATATTGGAGCATAATCTGATGCCCAGTTTCTTTCCAAGGGAAGGCAGGAAATGGAGAGTCTGGGGGAAGGCAGAAATTATATGCTTCAGGGTCTCAAAAGAATACAGTAAGGAGTTCCTTGGAAGTGCTCCCAGATTTCACAGTTTAGTTGTAGGCTAAGATACTAACATCAACCCTAAAACCTATGGATCTTGTGGACCAGCTCTGATTAAAGTATTTACTTACATTGTAAGGGGTGTAATTGCCATTAGTCCAAAGCACTATTGATAAAAACATGAGCACGGGTCGAAGGAAAGCAAACTGAAAGGTACCCAGCTTCAGCCAAAAGAGAGTTCGTCTGGCAAAAAAAACCAAAACAAAACACATAGGCCAAGATATTACTAGCAACCTTAACATTTTTTTGGATACTGTCAGCTGCAAAACTTTCCAACTCCTATAGCATGTGGCTAAAATCTGGGGAGGAACAGCTTTAAGATAAGAAAATCTTTCCAAGAATTACCCAGTGTTTATTTAGCAAAGTCTCTACAAAGATAGTACTTTTCTTGTTCTGCAGCAACTGCGTACTAACCAAAGCTGGGCAAAACACATCCTTCTCTGCCCTGAAGCTAACCAGAGAGCCGGTAGCAGCGTAACTGATTTCTTGAACAACAATGCCACTTGCCTTGTTTCCTTACTATTTCAGTCCTCTGATGAAGCTGGACAATTCAGCCTTTCTGTTCAGACACTTCCTAGTCCTGTGGTAGATCAAGAAAGGGAATCATACAGACCTAGGTGAAAGGACTGATAGTTTTTCAGTGCATCATGAATACTACCACATAAGCATCTGGTTTTGCTCCTCTGTACTCTAACAGAAGAAAGGAACTATCTTTCACTTGGCGAACTGCACAAGGCCAGCAGGACAGCTCAGGATTTCCTTACTTTTGTCAGTATAAACTGGGTCCAGAACACAGCCCATACAGAGTAACCTGGCCAGCCAGCATTGAAGGCCACCAGGAAAGGGGCAGATGCACTTTCTAACAGAGGGCATGAAAGCTGACTGACCTGAACTCTGCTTCAGCCTTCACAGGACAAGCTGTCCCTGCTACGGCTGGCCCACATTTTAGTCTATTCATGTGTATTATTTCCCATATTGTCAATGTTGTCTTCACTGTAGCTCCTTGGGCCGTTGAGACTGCCATCAGAGATGCCTCAGCAGACAACAGGCTGCCATTTAGTACGCTACAGGATATAGCCAGGAATGAGTAATTATAGGAATTGCTCAATGAATATAACTAATAACCACAGGATTATGAGCAGCACAAACACATGTGGAAAGGCCTGCAACTGGCCAGCCATTTAGTGTGTGTGCCTTTTCATAGATTTATTATTCCCAAAGGGCTTTAAAGAAGAATATGACAAACAGTGTAGTCACTGCAACACCACGAGTTGTTTCCCTTGTCAATGCAGGTCTATCTTCCTTGACCATCAGACCTCTTCTGCCACATCTCTCCCCATTGTATGGCTTGTTACTTTGCCTCATCTTTCTACTGTACCTGGTTAAGTTTTCCCAGGACTGCTCGACAGTATATGGTTTTTTAAAAGAATGAATCCCTCCCTCCGAGTAGCTCCGTTTCCCCATAGGATACCTACGGGAGGAATATGAGACTGAACTTTCTCTAGTATAGCTTGCTCATAATTCAAAAAAATTGTACCCTGTAGTGGGAAAAGGCTAGAAGTCAGAAGCAGAGACAGCAGATGGGCTACAGTGCTACAGACACCGGAGAAAGAGCCCTAAGCCCTCTGTAAAGCAAAAAGCCTTTTTTTTAAACAGACAGCTGTCATTCCCCCCAGCAGTAGTAGGCACTATCTAGCTCCTGAAAGGAGTTAATATTAGCTAATATCATTCTGCATAAGCTGTCACTGGACTGACCAACGGGAGGGCATAGTAGGGGATCCTCTCCCAAGCTCCCAGCCACCACAACCTATACAGAGGGTGACAGACATGGAAAGAAAAACAAACATAATGCTGACACGTTAGATCTATAGCACAGCTCTGTCCCATGGCAGTTCTTCAGCTCTGACTGCTGAAATGAGCCTGAACCAATGCTCATGAAAATTAGTCAGTCATTACCAGTAGTCGCTGATTTTACGCCATTGTATTACATCTATTTTTGGAGGTACTTTTTTTGGTTGTTTTACTACCTATTCTTCTCGGTACCCCCTCCATATAAAAAAGTGTTATTCCATTAAAACAAAATGAAGAAAACAAGACGTTAAATTCTAATACCAAATGAGGCAGTTTAAGCAAGAATTATTACGATTAAAAAAATAAGAATCTTTCTGCAAACGCATCACAAACCGCTATGCTGTGTTCTGTTTGCTGCTTTCATTTAACCAGACCATAAAGTCCCTAAGGACCCTCTGACACCGATGTCCAGGCCCTCACAGAAAACTCTCTGCCTTGCACATTTAATCCGTCAGCTTTTGCTCCTACTGAGAGAAACATTCTCATACTCTGTGCCAGTAGGAAAGCCCTGGAAATACATGAGGCTTCCAGGCTGTGGAGCAGCGTGTAAATGACAGGGTGACACTAGCTGGAGGAGGAGCCCCACCAGGTAGCGCTCAACGGAGGCAGGGTTTATGTTACAGTGTATAGTCTCCCGCAGGTGCAGCTCTCCATCCTCACCCTGCTTCTCAAAAGTGCATTAATACTAAGTTTAGTAGAAGAAAATATTTGCTTTTGCCTCACCAGACAATGCCATTTAATTGAGATCAAAGCTTTCCAGGAATTACAGCTATTTTTTGTTCTAAAAATTCTTTTAATCTGAAGTAGTTTTAAAGTCAAAATCGGAATGAAACATTTCATTTTCATCAAAGTAAGAGAAATTTTCTTTCAAGACAGCCTCAATTTGACAGTTCTGCTTGTGAAAAGTACCCTATTTGGAGACAATTGTTCCCTTCTGGAATGAAAAGAAACTGAAATCTCAATTACTGGGTTTTCTAGGGTAGAAATTCCTCCTCCCACACACCACTGCTTACTATAGAAATAGTTTCTTGGAAGAGAATGGGATTAGTTGGGGCGATACCGCAGTGCACAACATTACTATGAGTGGGAATACTGCACTGGGTTAAACTGAGAGAGCTCATACTCTCAACTCTTATGCAAAATTCTGCACTATAAAAATGAAATAAATTAGTGGTGGTGTACAGCCCCGAATCGATGGCACCGTTTAAAAGAGACAGCTTGAGACTGACTTTCGGGAAGCGGGGAGGCCCTTTGCTGTAAGCCTGGCCTTGCCAAGTTGGCTGAATTCCAGCAGCCGTTTTGCAGCTGGGAAAACTTAAAGGACAACTCACCTAGTGATGCGCACACGAGGGAGGCAAAGGCAGCAGCAGCAGCAGGGACCGGTGCTGATCTTGAAGTGACCATTTTCAAACCGCTTGAGGAGCAGCATTTGACCTCCGCACTCTTTAATCATCATCATCAGGAACTTGTGGATAACTATGGCAAAAAATCTAGGAGAGGAAGAAAATGCCAGCTTGAACATGCCTGTGCAGGCCCGTGCCGCCTTTTGTCCAGGATTTTTACAGCTTGTGCTTTGCAATCGACAAAAATTCTAGCACTAGCTGTAAAAAACCTTCTGCTTTCCATCACCTTGGAGGACCAGAACTGCCCTAACCTCACCAAAAGAGGAAGAAACTGAGGCACGGAGCAGCTGTGGCATTTCCCAAAGCCGCACTGGTGGCTGGTGGCAGTCAGTATTAAAGCACAGGTTTTTCTGGCCCAAGTCATTACAGCCATATTTTTCCATCAGTTATCTAGTCCTGACTGGTCCAAACTTTTTACAACAAGTCCTCTTCCTCCTCTAAAAAAAAAACCCCAAGCAACCCAACAAACATGGTTAGGCTCATGTATATATATAGCTATCATCAAATGTGCTGGCCCAGTCAGGGTGTGGTTCCTCTGCAGCCAAAGCTGATCCCCACGTCTCCCTCCTTCACCGCCTGCACATTCTCAACCCTTCCCAGGAAATACAGATTGTGCAACCGCCCTTTCCTCCCTGTCCCTAACTGATTTAGGGAACTGATTGACTGAAATCCAACGTCACCAAATAGAAGAGGTCCTCTTCAGCTGCACTGCCTCCTTGAAGGAGCTTGCTTTGCAGCTGGAGACTGAGTGTTAGTAGATGGAAGTGAGGGGACAGGAACCTGCAGCTTGGGCAAGGGAGGAGGGGGGATTCAGACAGGCTTGAAGTGCCACAGGACTGGATTTTTGGAAGTTTCTGGCAATCTGCACTACCTGCACAAATTGCTGCATACTCCCTGATACTGTGTTTTCCCTCCTTTTTCATTCTACTCTCTTAGTAAATGCAGTGTGACGTGCGGTGAGGCTATTGATAAGAGTATGTGATACTGTCCTGCAGTGGGTTCCAAAATCATTCCAAAACGAACTGTGGAGTGCCCAAGGCCATGGCATCCCCCCACCTGGCTCTGCCTACCAGGGCTGCGCCATCACCTCCAGAAAGCAGGACCACATTTCTCCCTTCTTCTCTGTGCATGTCAGAGCTGTCATGCTCGTACAGAAAGTGCTTTTATCAGGAGAACTGTGGAACATTTTTACATTGATATACTCATCGGAGGTTCACTTGCCACCATTAATAACAGACCTCTACGGCTCATCATTAGTAAAAGCGCAGAGAAGTCACAGGTCAGAATCTCATTCCACATGACACACAGAGAGAGAAACGAAAGAGTACTGCTTCAAAGCTACTGTCAGTCCAAGGGATCAATTACATGCGAGTCACAGATCTTTCATACTGAGGTTCCCACACTAGGGGACTGTAGCACTGGGAGCTGCTTCAGCGTTTTCCACCTCCCAGAAAAGAGCTGCCAAGAGATTTCAACTCAAACCAAAAATTACTAAATTGTTGTATTTACAAAATGACTGTGTTTAGCAAGAGCAGCAGATGTTTAAAGGGAAGAAATTCAGGGTTTGGGGCAACATCTAGAAACAAGCAGAATACTCACACTGCTGCTGTGAAATCCGTAAACATTGTTGACCGAGGAATCCACATGCCGATGCATGAAGTAGTAGCAATCACCTACAGAGAAAGGGAGGAGGGTTATACAAAGGGCAGAGATAAAGCAGGTTCATGTGGATTTTCAGGGAAACCCTACTTTCAATTTTATCACTTTTCCATGGTAACTTACTGGAGCTGCAGCGTTAATCCAAATTATGACTGATCTTTTGAAGGAGGGAATTCTCCTGTAGATGTAGACCGCTTCCTCTATAAACACCAGATTGGCAATTAGTGTCATCAGAGTCAAGACTGCAAAGAGAAACTTCCCTGGTAGGTCAAGGCCTGCAGAGAGAGAAAAGAAAACAGATGGTTCTGATTTATTTCATAAGCATTCCAAACATTTAATGTGAAGACACCACCTCTGAGGGGCTTCTTAGCCCTATTTCTGCAACGACTTGCATTCATCCTTAGCTACATAGACAGACCATTGACTTCACAGGATGATTCAAATACAGTTCATGACTAAATCTTTCCAGGATCCACAGACAGCATATGGGAAGAATATGCCTCTGTGTTCTCAAAGCATTATGCAAAAGTCTCCTTCAGAAAGGTGGACTTCCAGGACAAATGTCCTTAGATGGATGTAAATATGTAACAAAATATAAATACATAATATAAATAAATACATTATATAAATGAATAAAGTAAATACATATTCTGGGAACTTTTCCAGGCAGACTACAAGCAAAAATGTCTTTATTCAGTATTAGTTCTTTGCTTCCACTGTATGTTCATAGGCATGTTTGTGCTTAAGTTCCTTAGGCATGCAAGCTTTTCAGAGGCTCAGTGGAAGTTTGTGGGACACAGGAACAATGTAAGGATAAGCCCCTAATGTATCTAGCCTGAAATAAAACTTGATGCCTTCACCAAATTCTTTTTTACTTCTCCCTTAACACTAGGTATGGGTATCAACATTTACCCACGGCTGATGGGTTTCATTCTCCATTAACACTGGGTATGGATATCAACTTTTACCCATGGCTGATGGCTGAGGTGTATTTTCTCCCAAGAAAGCTGCTTCTGGAGACAGAAGAAAGCACTGCAGCGGAGTCACACTTAATTTAGGAGAAGTTCAAGCTCATCACTGGTACCAACTCCCGCTGTGGCTGTAGCCTATCTAAAGGCATACCGAGCAGGGCCTGCAAAGGCGAGCCTCTGCCTGAGCCTCTGGAACCTGCTTCCAGAACACCCCAACGCTTCTAGACCACCTCTCCATGGACATCTCCCCACCTTCGATCTCACCACGGAGGAGCTAGAGACCAGGTGCAGGTCGACGGGCTGGTTCCACGCTCGGTTCGGCGGCTACCACCGACCACCCTTCTCCTCACCGACCACCCTTCACCTCGCCGACCACCCTTCACCTCGACGACCACCCTTCACCTCGACGACCACCCTCCTCCTGACCGACCACGCTTCTCCTCGCCAACCACCCTTCACCTCGATGACCACCCTTCTCCTTGATGACCACCTTTCTCCTCACCGACCACCCTTCTCCTCGACAACCACCCTTCTCCTCACCGACCACCCTTCACCTCACCGACCACCCTTCTCCTCACTGACCACCCTTCTCCTCG
>VYZV01032425.1:43880-75178 GCA_013401275.1 Pandion haliaetus | reverse complement strand
GGTGGGCAACGCGCCCACCTCCCTCTCCACCCCGTCTGCGAGGAGCCGTGTCCCGGCTGTGCCCGGCGTCGCTGCTCGGCCGCCGTGGAGGTGCTCGTGTGGAAGCCAGCGAGCCGTCCCGTCCCGTCCCCTCACCGCCGTCCCCCGTTCCCTTCCTTCACAGGCGCAGAGGTGTGAGGGCACCTGGGGTCGGGTCTCGGACAGGAGCGAGGACTGCCAGCTGAGGAGGAGTGGGGAATCGGCCGAGGAGAGGGCTGGATTCCCCAGTGCCATGTCGGCCTTCACCCCGGCCCGGTCAGAGCACTGTGCAAGGGGCCTGGGGAGGAAGAAGGTTGCTTGGTCAATGTAGGAGACGTTCGAAGGACTTTCCATGGAGCCCTTCGCCAAAGACTCGCCAATGATCTTGGCTGTGATGAGGTGAAAAGCTGCACCGTCTTCTGCACTGGCTGAAGGAGAGCACCTCGAGGGGACGAATACACCGAGGGGTTCTCCACTTTCCCACGTTTCACCTGCTGGAAGGATCCTTCCGGCAGCCTGAGCCATTTCAGGCTGTTTCCAGGAAAAGGGAATGAGTAACGAAATCGTAGAATCATAGAATCATTTAGGTTGGAAAAGACCTTTAAGATCATCAAGTCTAACCATAACCCAGCACCACCACGCCCACTAAACCATGTCCTGAAGTGCCACATCTGTGCATTTTTTTAACACCTCCAGGGATGGTGACTCCACCACTTCCCTGGGCAGCCTGTTCCAATGCCTGACAAACCTTTCAGTCAAGAAATTGTTCCTAATATCCGATCTAAACCTCCCCTGGCGCAACTTGAGGGCATTTCCTCTCATCCTAAATGATGGAGTTTGGTGACCCACCGAGTTGCTCTGGATAGTCAGACTGAAAGCTGGCTGCAAGAAGCAGCAGAGGCATGGTTACAGCAGGTGATAGGCTATATCAATAAACACAGTTCAGGAGGAGGGGGACAGCCCAAACTACCTATGCAATGATGAGCTGTTGCCACTCAGGAAAAAGATCTTGAGGCCACAGTGGATAGTCCTCAGAAACGCCGGGTGAGGAATCAGCCTGGGAGAAAATGCAAAGGAATGCCAGGAATTAGTGGATAAAGAAGGGAAGACACGAAACACCTAAAATACATACGGAGGCCTCCCTTCATCAAGGTGGTATTCCAGGAACTTGACAAAATCAAGGGGACGTGGGGAATTTAGGGACTGTGGGACGTTCGTAGGCACCACGGGCCGTTGTGGTAAAAGCTGCCATCTTGCAGTTTTCACAGGATTCCCAAAGGTTTTACAGAAAGGACAGGCTGGACCCTGAAGCGCTGCCCGCAAGAACACAGGGGTGCAGAGGAGAACCGAACTGCTCAGCGAGTAACACCAGTAGGTACTTGATCGAGAAAAGGCAGATTCCTTCCAGTGTGGCAGGATTTGGGAGCAAGACAGACGAGGCTACTGACAGCCTGCTCTGTTACTGTCAGGAGGGCTTGGTTGCAGACCAAAGCCATTTATTTTGAGTCCTCCTTGGCATTGCTGGCATTGTTTTCACCGCATTGAAAGGTGAAGAGGGCTTTACAGTTTCACTAGGAGAGATGCAGCAGTAACTGGCTGTTAGAATGTGGTATGTGCCCAGTCGTCACAGGCTGCCCAGAGCATCCTCCATCCAGCACGTCCTGCTCCCCAGCTGCAGAAAGATACAGGCAAAATTCCTGAAATGGCATTCCAGCTTGCTTTCTATTTGGAAGTCGATTTACTCATCCTGAAGAAATGGTTGCTAGTAGAGGGGGAAATAACACTAATACACCATGCAGTTTCTACCCAGTTTGCTTGACTTTTTATCGAACTATTTGAAGGTGATCACGTATTCCGAAATGTGACCGAAAGCTCAAGTAGGGATTTGCTGAGATGGAAAGATGGCCCAAGGCCTTTGAAGGTTCTTCCTGTGCAGAGACAACAGGATTCCCATCTGCTGCTATTTTGGTTGCCAGCTCCTTGTATTCCCTGAAAGCTAAAAATAAAAATCCCTTTCCTGTGAATCCCTTTTTTGAATGAGGCAGGTTTGTCAATGCGTTTGTTGAAGAAATTCACATTAAGTATAGGAGTGACAAAACTCATGGCTATTTTACTGTATTTGAAAGAAACCCAGGGTCTGCTTTGACTTACGAATTCCTTGAAGAATCCACACAGTAACAACTTCAGAACTGACAGTCTTTTTTTAGTCATTCAGCAATATCAGCTTGGAGCAAACACTGCAGCATACACTGGAAACAGTGTTAGAGAATTTCCTGTCTCAAACCCACAGAAAATTAACAGGTTGAAGTTTAGAGGTTAAGGATTAATTCTCAGCTGCTGTTGTAGAGATCCATCCTACTCTCTCTTCTACTGGAGTCTCTTGTGCAGAATAGAGTCTAAAACCCACAAACCTACTGTGATTCCTTTTTGTTAGAAACGCCATTTGCCATCTTTGGTTCAAACATTAGATCCACTTCCTTAGAAGCTGCTGTATGTTTCGGGGGAGCATGCATCACCTCTTCCTCACATTCTGGGCTATTTCTTGGCAACGATATTTGTCTGACAGTCCTTAAATTTAATAAAGCGAACTGAAGAACACGCCATGACCCCTCAGCTACCGCAGTTGGAGATCTGCTGCTCTGTGCACACTTTCTTAGCCCAGGCTCTTCAGCAGTGCCCTCGCCACACTGGCCTCTAAGCCAAATGCCGGGTCTCTACACCAACAGCAAACCCTTTAAATCCCCAGTAGCCCAAGTACCTTTTCCCACCAGCTTCACTAGTCCAGTTTTTGGTTTAACCTTTTAGTTTAATCCATGTTATTTGCCACAAAAATCACCTTCAGCAGTAGAAAAGTATTTATAATAGGATCACCTATCCATTTAGATGCATCAAGAGATTTTCAGTTCCTCAGAATAAAACCCACCTGTGGACGCAGTTCCCTGCCTCTGTTTACCAGGGGCTTTCGAGTACTTTGTGGTTCAGCCCCCTTCCAGACACTGCACTGCTCCTATTTGTTTCATCTCAAGGACCATGCCCCTTTGCTTCTACCAGTGTGCTCTTCTTTTAAAGAGCACTGCAGATGTTTATCTTCCTTTTTTATGATGACTTTCATTTTCACCTGCCTCACTGCGGGAATAACTGGATCCTCTTAGCTCTGGCGAGCAGGATGCCTGCTGTGATCATTGCCTCCACAGCGTGCGGTCTGGAGGAGCTGATGCCATCTGTGGTTTCTCCCTGAAGGAGGCATGCTGGCCTTCAGAAGGTGACACAGCCCCTCTATCCCATATTGATGGGCCAAGCCTATAGACAGAAATCCTGATGTCAGCCCTGGCTCAGAAGCTGAACAGCAGGAGATCCTGCAGGCTATCTCACAGGACAAACTCAAACCTCCATCGCATAGGATACATAGGATGGGCTAATGTATTTTGGTTGTAGAGAAATCTAGCAGACATCATCATCATCAGTGCAGATGGGAGATACAGTCAAAGACCTTTCCTGGGGGGAAAATTACATTGAGCTGAGTTCAAGCTGACAAGAAAAGTTTGTATTAGAAAAACAAATCAACAATTTTCAGTGCCATAGGACTGTACATCAGATTTCTCACAAGTTTGGATATCAAGTCAGCTAAAATTGTCCAGCTTCCAAAGGCATGTGCAGGTTTAATAATGAAACTAAATCCTGTTTTTCAGCGATAGCATATTATACAGTTGAACTTAGATGCAACTTGGCCTTTTCCACTATAAAGCTGTTGACTTTTCACCTACTGCCTATAACAAACTACCTATTTCAGAAAAGGTGGCTCATTAATGTAAGAGAGGGAACATCTATATCACTGTTAAAGAAATTAATAATGGGATTTGCTTGTTATTTGGATCCTGGCAGCAACTATAAAAAGAAAGAAATACAGTGACGACAATGAAATAAATTAAGATAACAAAACTAAATTGTAATCTTCTTGCCTATTCAGATGGACAAATTTCTACATGAAGAAGAATAGCTGGTGTGCCAGAAGGTTTACCTCTGTGCTTTTAGGAGGAAGGCTTAGACAAAGACTCTTATCAGTAGAGAAGCAATAAAAGAGAAAAGAGAGAGGCTTTCATTAAATCTGAAGCTAACAAGTTTGATTTTATCTCAGTCCCAAAGTAGCAAATCAGTTTCTGGCAGTCAATATAAGGGAGAAATATAAAGAGGCAGAATCGGACTATTATTTTGGAAATATATTGTTACACTTTCATCCAGATACAAGTAATTATTTGCCTTGTCTTACCTTTTTTAAAGTAACTTATAAGCAAATGGATGTGGCAGTAGAACAACAGAAAGGAAATTCACAGTACTTCACAGTAGGACAAAGAGCTGAAAGAACCTTATAAAATTAGGACCCCAAATTGGTGGTAAGGGGGGTAGCCAACAATCAGCATCTTGAGGGAGAATAGAGGCAGGTAGTGCATTTTCTCTGCCATTGCTGTGATAAAGTACACATATTTGATTGCAGAGCTTTTCAGCAATGGAAGAAGTTTTTCCCCAAAGGAGTGTTGATGAGAAGTAAGACAAATATGTCTTAAGGACCAAGTAAATGCCACTTTGTGAGCATCTTATATGTGTCCAAGGGCACTGATGGGCAAAGACAAACCTCACAGATCTTCAGCATCAAAAAGAATAGATTAGGATTAAGAAGTTCTTTGCCTAGGGTGAATTTCTGTAGATTTTTCCTTCCCAGTCTTGATTTATAATCCTCAACTTCTAGAGGAGGGCTGTCAGGAATTTTGAGAAGTTTTTGCGCCAAAAATGCCAGTTCATCTGAACTGAAGCTTCTGCTAAGAGGGGTGATTTTTTTAAAAGGTTTATTGAAAGGAAACAATTTTTTAACTTTGGTTTCTGTGGAAACATTTCAATTTGATATTTCCTATGTGAACTGTTCTGCATCTGCTGTTCAAAGCAAATTTTGAAATCTGAAACATTTTGTAACTCATTAAAACAAAAAAAATAAAGGTGATGGAAATCAAAATGCAATGTTTCAAAATGAGGAAATTGCGCACAAATTGATTTGTTTATTTTTTGTTTATAGAAGTTTCTGCTTTTCGGCTTAATTCAGGGCACCAGACCTTAAGAAAAGCTAAGGACCTCTTTAAGGAATAGGATAAACAAAAGCTAAGGACGACTTTATGGAATAGGGTGTGAGGAGTCAAGACAACTATGCTTGAGATCATGTTTTACATCTGTTTCCTGGACGGGAAAGCAGGAGTCTCTTTAGAAGTGACTGATGTTATTCTGACTGGTAGACGGCATCTCAGGCACACTGCCATTAGTGGCTAAGTTTGCTTTTTCCACAACAGTCAGGTGCTGGGCAAGACAGATCATGCATTTCTTCCCACAGGTCGTAACATGACAGAAATGGTTTTTGCTCCATCTGTATTGTTATTACAGGGAAGGAAAAAAAAAAAACAACCAAACCAAAACATGCATACACAACAGTAAAACTGTAATATAATAATGTAGTACTATAGTAAAAAACCAAAACAGAACACCCTCCAAAAGTAGAGCTATATTGTTTTGTGTAGCAAGCAGACCACCCACTAGCAAGCAAGGAGAAAAGAGGATACATGTATGAATGCAAAAAGTTGTCAGCATGGGTTTTAGTCACCATAGCAGTGAGACTGCCTGTGCCAGCAGCCTGGGCACAGGCGAAATCCTGGACTGTCTACCTACAAAATCAGTGCTACAGCCTGAAATTGTACTTTTGCCACACAGCTTGTGAAATTCTGAAGCTCAGTTTGCAAGTAACGTTACAAGTAAAGGCTGGGGAGCTTAGGTTGTGTGTTTATATTATCTGTTTCTTCTTCCTCCAAAATGAACCTTATTTCTGTCTGGACATGCACTCCTAAGGTTTTTTCCTGTAAGTATTTAATAGAAATTAGATTAAGAAAGTAACAGTCAGGGAAAAAAAAATGTTGTTTTCAGTTTGGTGTTATTTGAAAGCTACCTCAATTCTACAGCTCTCCCTACATGCATGGGAAATTCATGGTCTTAAAAACATCAAAAAGCCATACGCAATGTCTGAGTTTGCACTGAGCTGTGAAGATGAAAGAAGAGCACAAACATCCTGCAAAGAGCATTCAATTACTTATTTTTGTTCTGCAGTTCATATACAAACAGAGCCGACAGGAGCAGTGGAGAGATTTTGGTAGGGAAGCAACACTGGAGCATAGTTTGGCTGGGAAGGAAAAGCAAAGTCCTTCAAATGAATATTAGGCACTCATTTGTAATAGCTGAAAGCTATACCCTCTGAGGATGAAAACTGGAAGTTAGGCTTCAGACAAGTACCGAAACAGGGCAGGAATAGCTGGATGGTCTGAGATGTTATGAAATAAAATACAGGTCATGGTAAACCAGAAAAAAAAACCCCCTATGATACTGTTAGCAAGAGTGAGAGACTGCGTGGCTGTCTCTAGCACATCTCCCTTTCTTTGTGCAAATGGGGTCGGTACCCCTGATCCATGTGTGTGTTGGACAAATGCGGTCCAGACATAAAACTGCTAAGCCAGGGGCAGTTCTTCTCTTGAGGCTGGGGGTGTCCATCCCCTCCAGGACTTACAAACCTTGCTAAAATGTTTGTGGTTCTGCAGAACAGAAAAAAATAACCCGAAACGCTAACTTGCAAATGACCCCGTAACTTTCTTCTGTGCGCTCCTGGCCGTTTTTACAACAGCCGACAACTTGTTGCAACCCATGAGGGGTTTCACCTTAGGGAGTTGGTGTGTTTGGTGTGCTTGCACTGTTCCCCCCCCCCCCCCGGGGGGGGTTTCACTGACTCTCCCCCAGCTCGCAGAGACGGGCAGGGGCAGCTCAAGCTGCCAGAGGGAAGGGGAGCATTGGAGAAAGCTGTAAGGTCCTTCCCAAGGGGATGGCCATGTTTTGTGTTTTCCAGTACATAACAGATAAATATTCATTCCCTTCGTGTTAGTATTGCCTTGATAATGAACACCCTGTACCATTCTTGGGTTTTAAGATATTGTTCTCTTAAAAGTCCCAATGTTTTGTTTCCATTGTATCTGCATTTGGACAGAAATAGGCATCTTGTGAATACAATGCAGGAGATTCACGATAGCTGTGTTATCTTTTTGGTTTTGGCAAGGATTTCTTTCATCCTATTGTAGAAGTCAAGCAGCCTGTCTGCGTCTCAGCTTTTCCGTCTGTGCAATGGCAAAACCGCGCTTGCCTGCAGAGCAGAGCGGTGGAAGCGTCCCTCCGGTGATGGTTGCAGAAGGACAAAAAACATTCAAGAGGTGCATTTCTTTCCCCCCTCCAGGCTGATTTACGAATTCGGGAAGGCTCGTTAGGTCTTTGCATAAGTGTAATGAGTCGGGCAGTTAAGCGACCCTTGGCTGTGCCAGGAACTCTTACACAGCTAAGAAAGGGAGATACGCTGTGCGTCTCAAGGACTCCTGCTGCCCGGCAGAGGTGGGGGGACGGGAGTAGAGATAGCCAGTTCTCATAACAACCTGCAGCCTGTTCTTTCTCATAACAACCTTGAGACATTACAACCCTCCCTCGACAATCTTGGAGCACCCCGTATCTATGTTTTGTGTTATTCTCCAACCGTCTCGGAATTTTCCAGCGCAGCTGGGATTCTAGCAATTTGTTAATGATGAAAGCCAATCATCTCCTGAACCTATCAACAGCAGTACTGAGTGAGGCCCTTTGAGCTCTCCCGGACCGCAGTGGGCTGCGACCAGCATCTCCCTCTGAGCGGAATGCCTCCCAGAGCTCTGCGAAAATCGGAGGTCTGTCGCCGAAAGCCAACACGACCTGGGCTGATTCTCTTCGCTCCTTGAGGCTCGACCCTTCGCCCGTTGAGACAAATGCCGAAGCGTTCAACATGAATATTTTCACTGACCTCGAGGGGAATTTTTAACAGGTATACCTCTTTTTCTCTCTCTTTGCTCTCTTTTGTTCTCTTTTACTCTCTTATATGTATTTCTTTTAGGGCCTTTATGCATGTGTGTGTGTACTAACCTGAATAGTCTATAGTAAGTAACTTACAGCAAGTATATTATAAGTTAGTATGTTATAGCAAGTATATTATATTATAAGTTAATACTTTCAAATTTTTGCTTAAGTTACTCTTGTGATTTTTATTCAGCTGTGAATGAATTTTAGGCTGCTTTTATACTCATAATCCCTTTAGATATAAACCGTTGACCAAGTCTGGGACTAGGAGTCGATCCAGCCGCACCTAGACTCCGACAGGAGTTTAGAAAGCAAGGGGGTCTTCTCTGAACCTCGTGACTCAACGGGACGGTCTCCCTTACCCTTTCCCACATTTCCTTTTACCCTATTACATTTTCGGTCCCTTTATACGTGAGTTTAGTTTGATTCGGATTTCATTTTCCTGTGTGCATTTTATCCATGTACTAAGTAATAGAGTGAACCTTGCCAACGAATTCTGTGAAGTCGCACTTTTACACAAATTTCTATTACATCATTTTTCTATTGCTAATACAGCTGGAGGTGATTCTTGAAGCGATCTGATCCCCTCTCATTTTTTTAATTACCCCCGCGACATCACCATACAAATAGACAAGTGAATTCTTCTGATACTTTTCATATTTGGGAACGTACCATCTTTCAGTGATTCTTTAAAAAGTAGTCACCGAATTCAAATGTTTAGTTTTGCCGGGCAGAACTGTTATGATTTATTCCAAAATATAGGGTTAAAGGCCTCATTTCTAGAGAGAGAGAGACACTGCGTAATTGTATTAGCTGGTATTTGTATTAGCCAAAAGGCAGGTTCAGATCAGCTTACTCCTTACTTCCATAATGAACCATGAATGACTATAAATAATCACATGCTATCAGCAGCTGTCCGCATCATCTTAGCAGCTGTCAGGGGGCACAGCTAGAAATCTGTGACCATCCAAAAAGCAAAATAGAGTCTGAAGTAATATTAAAAAGTCATCACCAAATAATTGAAAGAACAGATTCATACCAGCCTTAAAAAGTGAACAAACAGCATCACTGTAGTGAGCATATATTTACATTTAGAAGTTCCTTTTTCTGTGCGCTTCTGCCCCCTCAAGCCTTTGAATGGAATCTGATAGCCATGATTTAATTTCTGGTGCTTTAAACAGATACGCTACAAAAATGCCACCTTCTCCTAATGCAGCTCTGCCTAAGCAACACTGACATACTCCTGACAGCTTTAACTCCTGTGATCCACTGATGTGGAAGATTACGCATTAAGCAAATTTGCAAAGGCCTGCCAGAGATGAAAAGCAATTTGAAGTGGAATAGTGTAATGAGTATTATCATCTACTATGTACGTATCTCGGTTTTATCTGTATGCAGTTTTCTTCCACTTCTCGTACACATCCATCCTACTTTTAGTTCAAAGTGTTAATTTGTCATCCTCTTCCATCTGGAGTAAACGCACACATAGGAGGTAGGCATACACCATAGTCATTCTGATCTGAGACACAGGCTCCTGAGCGATTGTGAATTAGATCTCTGGTTTGCAGAGCCAGAATACTGCAGAGCAGGACTTTCAGGACATCATCCCTGGCTTAACTCAGGAGGGCTTTCTTTGGCAAAGGGTCAATACCTGTTTCATTAGGTGAAACTCAGAGCCTGTCTTTCCACGGGGAAGCAAAAGCAGTATCTGCCAGTGTACAGCTTGGAAGTTCCTGATTGTCTCTTTCAAGCTAATATAGAAATTCCTGCTCCAAATGTCAGTTTTCTGCATTTCCAGGAGACCCACATCTGACCTGGTGCGAGACTCGGGCACAAATGATACACTGAGGCGACTCACCTTTGGGTAGGGTACACCTTGCACGGTCCACTTCAGCACCTTGCGTAAGGGTGGGCTGATCCTCGCCAGACACAGCCTGGCAGCCCAGCCTGGTCCCACCGCCGGTGCTACGGGTGGCAGCCGGGACAGCAAAGTGGCATCAGCTGGCCACAGGCAGGCTCGTAACCTGAGGGGAGGATGTCACCCCCGTGCAAGGCGGCACCCGGTGCTTAGAATTGCATGAACAGTTACTGTGGCACTTTCGCAGCAAACTCCAGAGGGATGGGAAGGCTGGGGCTGAAGAGTCGAAGGAGAGATGTGTGCGGTGTTTCTGGTGAGGGCTGGGACCTTGAGGGTGCAGGACTTGCTTTGGGCTCTCACGCACCAGCCAGCAGCTGAGATTTAGTAGAAGACTAGCCACGTCCCTCCACAGTTTCCCCGCTGTCAGGCTGCTCTGAAGTTAGCAAGCTGATTTCCGTGGCCTTTCTGCATGAGCGAGGATAGCTGCAGCAGCGTATCCCAGATGTCCACCCTGTTTTAGTATCAGCAAAGCCTCTTTTAATGCCTGTCCTGGGACACTATTCTCCCAGACGAACCTCTCAGCGCAAATGCACAGACTTTATCAAGGTGAATTTCATCAGCATCTGTTTCAGGAAGGAAGGAGATGCTTTAAAGCAACTAGGAACTGTACTGCTGGCTACTTCCTTTTTATTTCTTGAAGCATTTTCAAAACAGCTGTTATATATTCCTCTTCCGTTTCATCATCTCATCTCGGGACATGCAATAGATATATTCCAGAGTTCCTGAGGGGACAAAGATCATTATAAAGAGATGGTTAAAAAAAAAAAAAATCGTAGGAAAGAGAAAGAAAACCAGATGTTTTGCATGCTAGTGAGGCAGATCTGTGGGAAGAGATAATTTTATTAGCCTGACGTGAGTAAGCTGGGAAAAAACAGGACAGCTTTCAGATGTGAGGAACCATCGGAGAGAGCAGTGTGTCAGTGACATTTTAAAAGATATATTTGCTTCCCCAAGAAAATTTATGGCTCAAATAGAGTAACCTCAGGTGGCTTTTTAACTGCAACTAGGCTCAAAAGGCAGACGCAATTTTAACATACTATGAGCTAGCCCCTAGAGAGACCTTTTCTGCCCATCTTTCTCTTGGGCTGATGAATTCACTAAATATTTTCACATACTGCTTACATTCCTGATAGCCTCCTTCTCTCTTTTGCTCATCTTTTTGTTATTTTGTTAGAATATCTTGTTGTTTTACAGGATAAATTGTTCGTGTTAACGTGTAAGTTGCAGGGCGTGTGGTCTGTCTGCGACCCGAGCCAGCTTTCCTACTTTTTCTTGGCAGTTCCCATGGCAGCATCTGTTAGCTCTTCCTTAGTCTAACATCTTTCTGATTTACCTCCACTTGCCTCTTCCATTATCTCCTCTTGCCACCAATTTCCTCTCTCCTAGCACCTGACAGGTTGACTAGCACCTTCATATAGCAACTATCACAGCTCCCCCAGCATCTTTCAGCCCTTGCTGACAGCTGAATAATATGGTATATCTGTCCTGTTTCAGAACTGTCGTTCCCACATAATAATTTTCAGAGAATAATTTCTCTGATGCCCTTTGTTTCTTTTTCCTCTGTCTCCCAATTGTACATAGTTTACGGTTTCTCCAATATTTACTCCCCAGCAATTCATTCTGACTTTGTAAGCAGAAGCAAGAAGCTGAGTAAGTTCCACCCAGAATGCTGAGCTGTGTATTTTGGGGAGGGAGGGGTGTTCAAGTCTCACAATAGAAAATGATTATCTTCTCTCACTGCCAGGTAATACTTAGGGTCCAATTTCTGTAGTGCAAACATTTGCATGGCCTGAAAGTAATTTATGTAAACATTTGACAACCATTGCTTGGAATTTACTATGGCTGAAAATATTCATGTCAGTAAAACTAATTCAGTGACATGCTTGCAAAAATGGGAACTTCATAATACTTGGTATTTTTCTTGAAGTCTCATTTTCTGCAAGAATCTCAGCTTTTTCTCAAAATAAAAGTCCATTTTTTGAAGATATTTTTATCAGAAAAAAATATTGAAAATGTGATATATATCGTAAAGATTTAAAAAAAAAAAAACCAACCCCAAACTGAAAAAACCTCAACAGAATACAATAAAAGGTATATATCTCTAAATCTCATCATTCTGTGAACTAGGCTTGTTACAGCTTAGTCCAATAAGCTAGAATACTGAAGAAAATGTATTCAGACCAAAAGCATACTTTTAATGATTCTTGGGCTATTTTTGCAACACTTGATGAACTGTTCCCTTTTTAAAAGCCACCTGTAATGCCTCTGGTGTTTAAAAATAGATGGACATAAAGCACAGCATTATTATATACTCGGTATGGTTCCCAGATGCATTCATGTGCTTCTGGGTCTTGCAGTTTTGGAAGAAGGGGTGTTTCCTTGCCTTTACTTGCTTTCTGCCTGCACTTCCCACTGCCTGTAGTGGCCTTTGCGGAAGCTGTTTCTATCCTACTGGGAAGTTGCTGACCTGTATAGAACTGTGCGGAGCCGAGAGTGTCCCTGAGAAGCCATGATGAAGCAAAATCAGTAACCATTTCAGGAGATTAAAGATACGCCCTTGCCCAAGCAACTCACTGCTTTTGTGTGCCGGTGGAGAGCAGCTCTGTCAGCTGTGTTGGGGTACCAGCTCGCCATCCACCCCTATCCCCCGTGTGCAGGACACCCAGGAAACAGCAAGTGATGTTGTCTTAGAGAAACATCACGCTGTCGTGCTGGATTACGCAGAATTGCAGCCCGTCTGAGGAGGGACGGCACCCCCAAAGGTCTTCTATTCTGCCCCCTTGCTCAGGGCAGGGTCAGGGAGAGCAGTTTGCTCCAGGCCGTGCCCAGCTGGGTTTTTAATATCTCCAAGGATAGAGGCTCCACAACCTCTCTGGGCATCCTGTGCCACTGCTCGGTCAGCCTCACAGTAAAAAAAGTGTCTTGTTACGTTCAGTGGGATCTCCCATGTTTCACTTTGCGCCCGTTGCCTCTCGTCCTGCCACTGGGCACCACTGAGAAGGGTCTGGCTCCATAATCTTTACTCCTCTATAAATATCGGCCAGTATTTTACATATATATATATATACACACACCACCACCACCACCATATATAAAGACTATCAGGTATTTGTATACATGGAGAAGATGCCACTGAGTCTTCTCCAGGCTGAACAGTCCCAGCTCTTTCAGGCTTTCCTTGTAGATGTGCTTTAATGTGTGCTCACCCACCATTTTATGTGCTCAGCTGCATCCCTGGAATATTCTAGTTTCTAGATGCTTGTTTATAGAATGTGGGTACTTCTCTGATTTATGAAGGTACCTGTGTATGTTCTGTACGCTCAAATAATTTTAAAATGCCATTATGTTCTTACCTCTGCATCTACAGCAGATACATACTAGTCAACAAGAAGTATATTACACTAGCAGGGTCTTCCCATATACCTGAAAAAGTCAGGAAAAACAACTCACCGTATATTTTGTGTATTCGGTACAACCTCAGTGGCAAAGCTCTAAAGCAAAAGTGGACCCTTACCTCTCCCCATTCCCTGCAAGGGTTTCAGAAGGGGAGGGAAGCCTAAAAAAGGAGGGAAACCCTGTTGATATCTCATAGGAAAGAGGGGAGATTGGAAGAAAAGACCAGCAAGCAGGCCTGAAATGTGTGAGTGTGGCTGATGCTGCTTCATGAGGTCTGAGAAGTGTTTCTGTTAAGAGTCATCCCTTAAAGTGAAGCAAAGCTTTTAATGACAGCAGAGCCCAGGAGTTGGGGTTGCTCTAGAGGGCACGGTGACAGTTGCCCCACCAGAGGACAGAAGTGGGTAAAAAAAGCTATAGATAAACTTAAGATAACTTATGTTGTCCCTTATGTTGACCTTGCACATGTTTTCTTTTCTATCCTCAGTGAAAATAATGTTGCGAAGGCAATTGATTTAGGTCTGAGGATGAGTTGGGAAAATTAACTCCCTGAGCACGAGGATGGTTAGGTGTCATTTTCTCGCGGAGGATGAGAAGCAGAGGAAGGGAGCCAAATGACCCCATTTAAATAAGGCCCTTCGTCCTCCCAGCCAAGCCCTGGCAGAAGGGCTAGGTGGGAAGAAGAGGCACCTTTAGATTGCCTATCTGCAGCTATTGACTTGGTTTAATTTTGGCAGGTTCCTTAGGTATTACAGGACAGAACCATTCCCTGCAGTCAGGGTTGTTCTGACAAAATTGTCGTAAAACCATTAATTGTACAATCCTGTCTAGCTACTTTGGGAGTGTTATTCCGCTGCACTAAGAGCCCATGAACAAATATTTCCTCTTGCTTGTGTAACCTGGGTCAAGTCCCAAAAATGAAAGGTGCTCCCCAAAGGGCGGAGAGGCTCAAACCCAGAGCGAGCTCCTTGCCAGGAACCTCTGCCTGCCCCAGCGGATTAAACCTGGGCAAATGGGAAGCCCCTCCAGATGAACCTGGCTGAGCTGGGATGGAGTTACGCACACCCTTAAGCCCAGGGCCAGGCTGTACGGTTCTGCCGTGACCCCACCGCTGAAGGAGACGTTACAGCGGGAGGCCAAGGCCGTGCCGTCGATACCTTTGTGCCGTAGCAGAGGCAGCACAGGGACACCTCCGTGACCAGGCCGTATGACATGGCGGCCACTGCAGGCATGCAGGCGAGGCTGGACTGCCTCCCACCAAGGGCGTCCATCGTGGTGATCGTCAAACTCAACACAGGGATCGTCATCTACCGGCGGCAGGAATGGGGTGGGGAGGGATGGAGCCCGGGGAATTTGGCACCCTGCCATTCCTGGCTCATTGCGTGCACACACATGAACTGCCAGGAAGCCCCTTCTCCTCCTCTCCTTCCTCTCCTAACCTCTGGCATCCGGCTCCGAGGGGCCAACAGCAGGGCCCTCACTGACTTTTCACTGATGGAAAGGATCTAGGGGCTCTTCTGGGGAGCAGAAATGTGGAGAGAGGAGGCTCTCGCTCCACCTAACCTCAGAGAAACCCAAGAAATAGCCCCAAATGGCTTGTCACTAGATCTCCTTGGGAAACCCGGGTCCAGTTTTCACGTTTACTACCACGTCTGTGAAAAACGGGAGCACCCTTCAACCTGCCCTGGGCTCGGAAGAAGCCGTGCTCCCCAGTAAAGGGATAACGCCAGGTGCTATCAGAGGTAGTGCCCTGCTTTACCATACAGCATGATCACACACTGCCGCCGAGTTTCAGACCTGTGTGAATATTCGCAGACTGAAGAAGGTAGCTTATTTTTTTGCAAATTTCTTTCATTTTCCCGCACCTACTTTGAGTAGTATTTGAGCGTGTTGGCATCTCACATTCCCAGAGCTATCCTGCATAGACTATTTGTCCTTGAGGGGTGCTTCTCTCTGATCACATTTCCCAGATCTCTTTCTTTTCTAATCCAGAATCAGACCTGGACAGTAAATGATTTCTTCTGCCTCATAAAAATATTTTGATGTTAAAAAAAGAAGGTTTGTTTTTTTTTTTTTTTAAGCTTTGGGAAATGGAGGTCTCTCTTTGAAAGTAAGGTTGAAGACAGGAAAATGAGGTAGAAGATAAATGTTGGCGAGAGGCACTGTGCAGGCTATGCACATAGTGAGAGCTCCACTGAAACTGGAAAACAGGGTTGTTCTCATGAAAAGTTTTCATTGTAACAAATATGCCACTTTTATGATGACAAAATTATTAAGTAAAAAGTCCTAACCACATGTACCCCCAATTCCCTTCTTCTACAGCTATGCATTACCTTTCTTTCATTTCTCCTGAGAATACCCATATATTTTTCATCTTGTTCTCCCTTTCTTATAAAGAAATGAAGCAGAATAATATTCATAATTCTGTAAAGAAAATTACTTTCGATCCTATTCCCTTGCATATTATTTTTGTAAGGGTTAGCCATAAATCAATCTCTCTTGCTGCATTTTTTCTTTGCAGTGAAGTGGTAAAATGTGGAGTGCTCTGCAGCTAGAAATGTAATTGTGTAGACATAAAAATCATATCCATAACCATTCTACAGATACTTATCTCAAGATGTGCCTCTGTGTCCTTCAGAGCAATAACTGTAGCAACTGAGAATGGGACAGGGAGAGCTTAAATGTTATGACTCATTTATTTCCAGCAGATGTAATACACTTCAGAGAAACCATAGTGGTCATAACATAAAGGGACACTCTCACGTACTGGAAAAGCTTTAAAGCCATTAAAATAAAATACGAACCATTAAAGCTGTTCAGGTATTTTTCAACTTCTTATTTGAGGCACAGACACCGAAGATTGCAGTTGTGTTATTCTGTCTGATGTCTCGTAACAGTTTTACAAAACTAAAAAGGCCATGCTGTCAGGCTGCCTCTTCCGTAGGAACGAGGAAAATCAACCCGAGTTGAGCAAACATGTTTTTGTGATGCTGTGATTTATAATATTCGTGCTAGGTAATTCAGGTAGGATGTTAAACTCTTTCCACATGTGAAAGAGTAGCACATTCTTCCCTCTTGCAGCAAAAGGTTTTTATTTGATGCCAAGAGATAAAACGTGCGGGGCAGAGTTGAAGATCAGGAGCCCAGAGGTGTTTGCTAAAGGAGGCCCAGCCTGTGCTCAGCGCAGAAGGAAGGGGCCAGACGTAGAGGGAAGCCGATGTTGAGGCCGAGCAGGTGGGGAAGGAGGAGTTGGCCAGCCTGCCCGGCACAGGCACTGCAGCTGCTGCACAGAGCTTGCAAAAAAGTGTGGGTTTTTTTGCAGCCAGTTGAGGAACTGGATGTGATTTCTACAGGTGAGCTACAGCACAGATGGGGTCTCTTTTCCCGCAGAACAATATGGTTTGTAAGTGACTTAAGAGCTGTAGATAAAAGGGACGTGAGACATGCAAAGTGTGCCATACGTGGTATGTTTCTGAAAGATAACGGGTATAGCTAGACACAAAGAATCAGGTGGATGCCCAGTAAAGCAATTTGTTCTTACAAACTGTCTGGAGGAAAGCAAGATTGTAAATCAGAGTCCTTTAGGAACACGATGAATATCTTTTCATGGGTATCGGCTGAGAAATGATGGCTTTTGCTTATGCAGCGCTGCCCATGTTTATCGTGAAGACAAGAGGTTCTCAAAGGCTGCTGGACTCCTTTGGCACATCACTCCTTCAAGTGTCTTACAATGACAATGAAAACTGTCACACACCATGGAAAAAATCCCTGCATCAGTTATTATTCTTTGCTAGAAAGCTATACTGTAGTTTAAATTAGCAAGGTGCTTCTGAACCCTTATTTAAAATGTGTTTGCGCTGACATCCCAAGAAAAGAGTTTCTTTATTTAATTGCACTGTCAGTGCCGATGCTTTCAGCTAAAACCATTTGGAGTTAGACCTTTTAATAGAAAGTGACAATTTAAATTGCCATGATAGCAGCATAAATGGTGCTTAAAGTCATTACTAACCTGATGCTGCAGTTGGCTCCAGACCAGTTTATTAAAGCAAAAGAAAGGTGGAGGGAGTAGGGGAAGAGGAAATTAAGTGGTGAATCATTAATTTCTTTTGTACTTGCTGGAACAACAATAGCTGTGATGAATGTATTTGCCTGTATGATGGAGACAACGTATAATCCCATCCTGGCTTTGCATTAACCAACAGCCCTCGCTGGTGAATCGGTGGCACTGATTTGAGCTTGCTTTCCCACAGGATGGGGTCCTGGTCTCCTCGCTCCCTGCTGTGGCCCATAGGGTGGGCATCTTTGTTTTGTCCCGCTCGTGGCGGCTCGGCAGGGCAGCAGGTACACAGAGCCTGAGCAAGAGGTTTGGGGGTAAGGTCTACCTCCCTTCACTGCCAGTGCAGAGCCACGTGTTTAACTTCTTCCTGGGACTAAAGCGGCTAATGCCCGTAGGGGCCGATGCTCCTATGCCCTGCGGGACGATACCTCTGCAGAGAAGTCTCTCTCACCCACCAAATGCCCTGGAGTCTGACAACCCTGGGAAACAACTTTGCTGATAGGGTCCCCCAGGCTACTGGGTGAAAGCGGATTTAACGAGCTCCCCCCCACCCCTTGCAGCACTCTCCTTGTCCCCCGTGGGGGTGAGAGGGCTCCTGGAGCACAGCAAGGGCAGGTGAAGAGCACTTGTGGGAGAGGACAAGGCCTCGGGGGCTCACGGGGCTCAGAGAAGCTCCCTGCCAGCAGCACCGCAACCTAGNCCCCCGGCACCCCACCACCCGTGCCGACAGCCGTGGACGGTTCATGTCCCGGTGCTGCTCACCCACCCAGAATGCCGCCCACCCACCCAGAATGCCACCTTGGCCACACTGAAATGCAGAGGTGATGGGCTAGGGAGGTGGAGATGAGGGGCTCCAGCCGCAGTGGGGAGAGAGTTTGCTCAGCGATGGCTTCGCTGCCCGGCCAGGGAGCTGCAGTCTTCGGCTGGAGGCAGAGGCACAGGCACAGGGAGCGTGGCACCGGGCTGAAAGCCGAGCTGGGAAGACCTCAGGACCTCAAGACCCAGCACTGCAGCCACAGGGCATCCCAGCGAGACTGCCCTCGTCCCTGGCGATGCAAACGGCCGCCCATCGCGCCCGGGTGCAGCAGTCCCTCTGCAAATCGTTTTGGCGTTGGCAAGCTGGTGACTGCGGGGCTTTTGCCGTGGAAAAACACGGTGCTATCACGGAGGGGCTGCTGCCCGTAAGTCAGGGAGAGGTGCAGAAGTTAGGGCAAGCTTTGCACGCAGGGGGCTTTCCAGCTCCACCGGAGCGATTCCTGCTTCTCACCCCTTCTGCTTCTTGCTCGTAACAGCTCCGAACAGAAAAGCTCCCAGCAGTGGGAGCCTGGCAGGTCAGAAGCAGCACAAGCTTTCTGAGCACACTCCCATGGGAAAGCTGAAAGTTTGGAGACACCCCTCACCAAAGCTCTCAAAAGTGTTGGGGTTGCTTTGGTGTTCAAACCCAATCTCTGCAGCCGGGAGCATCACGTGCTGTTAGAGCCTCCTCTGTGGTGACGGAGGAAAAGCCGAGCGCTCCTGAAGTGTGCCATCATTTGGTCGGTCAGCAGGGTTTAATTTGGTCTTGGCCAGGCCAACTGGAAACCAAAAGCAAACCCTGTGATTTCTGTCCCTTGAACCGCGCAGCCCAAGAGGGAACAGGGCTCCTACAGGGTCCAATCGCTGGTCCTACTAACGGGATCACCAACTTAAGGCTTGTTTAATCACCTCTTAGTGCTAGTGAGCTAAGCACCAGCAGGTCTGATGAGGCTTTGGATACAAGAATTCACTTAATCCTGTGATGGGGAAGAAAAACCTGCCTGCAGGGAAGCAAGGTGCCGGCACAGGGCACACGGTGCTGCCCAGGGGTTGAAATGGTGTCCCCAGCACTGCAGGGGTGCTCTAGCAGCCCTGGGCATCCAAACCATACAAAACCCACCGAGATGACTAAAGGATGGACATGGTGCCCTCAGCATTGACCCTCTTCCTCTACAGGTCCTCTTCTAGTGATCCAGCCTGCTGGTTATTGTAGGCAGAGCCTTCGGGACTAGTCGTATGTTACTTGCCATTTGCATTACAGCTTGTAATATGTTCTTCCAAAAAATACAAATAAATAAATAGAAAGGGGGGGGAAAGTGCTATTTTTAGGCACTTGAAGCTCAACTCTAAGAGGCTCCTCTGTAATCTGGAATTGCTTTCAAGTTTCAGAGTTGCGATCAAGTTACTTTAGTTTTCTTTTAAGTAAGACCTGTGACACACTGAACAGCCAACCCTTGCCAGATATTTTTACCTCTCGAGCACTGATGTATTTCACAGGTGGGTGTATGTTCTGGAGGACATCTCTTACCTTCTCCCGCTTGTATTTATTTGAATAGAGACGGTAAATCAAGTCCTTCCCCTCCCTGAGAAGCCGGGGATGGTCCTTCAAGTACAGGGAGTTTCTCTTTGCTTGGAATGGGTCTTCTGCACCGGGAAACGCGATGCGGCCGGTGCCTAACTGCCGGTGCCCCCTTCTCAGCTTCCTTGTTTCTTTGCAGCAGGAAGGAAATCTCTTTTTAGCCAGTCCTTTCTGTAACCGACCCCCCCAACCCCAGCTGGAGCCAGAGGAGGAGAGGGGGTAGCTCCTTCCCCACACGCAGCCCTCAGGAGGCCCCACGACCCAGCACAAGATGATTTGGACTCCCGGGAAGGTGGCCAAACAGGGATCCCCCTCGCCAGCTGCGCTGGAGCGGGCGCTTCACGCCCACGTTACGGGGCAGGTTTTGGTCTGCGTTTGCAGGTAAAAGCTACCTGGCCTCAGCGGTACGGCTCCGTCGTCCCTCCTGCCGCGGGCAGGAGCCGATCCTGCCCTCCTTTGGTGGGTCTCTTTAGGCTTGCATGGAAATCCTGGCACGGGGCACTTGGAGCGCAGGCTGTTTGCCTTTCTGCAGCGGCCAGCTTCTCCTGATGCTTCCCAGGCTCTGTGCCTGCACGTGTGAAGCATCTGAATTTGTGGTGGCAGCTCCGAGCCCCAGAACTGCTCTCAAAAGAGGAGGGATGGGGTTCCCCTTGCTCTGCAGCTACCACGAGGTGGTATTGCCATCCTGGCTTGCTGGTGTCTTTTTGCAAGGTGTATGTTGTACTGTAGAAAGGTCTCTCGTATTGCAATACAGGGTTGTGGGTTGTGGTTTTTTTCCCTGCATCCGTGTTAGGTTTATTGTGATACTGGTCAACTGCCCGGTAAGATCACAGCTTTGGGTACTGCTGCAAGGGAGCTCTGTGGGTCTGGTCAAGTGTTCAGCATTGCTCCGACTGCCCACAGAGAATTCACACTGCTCCCTTGGCAGAGGTTTCCTAGCAAAATCGCTGCGTTGAAAGTCTAACAAGTAAGGAAACTAAAGTGCTCCCTTAGTAGGTCCATGATCGATAGGCAAAATGGTATTAATGATATCATAATTACATTTAAAAATATAGTAAATATAAAAAGTATGTATTAATTTTCTCAGTTTCAAGTACTTTATTCTTAACGCTGTCTGCTTCTGCCTGTCATTTGCCCTGCTGTAACATCCCAGCTCCCGTACCTGTAAGCGCTTGTTAGTTATGATTCATCCTTCCAAATGGATACAGTCCTGGCATTCCTGGTTTTCCTGGGCTGTGTCAGACAAAACATGTCCCAGTCTTCTTAAAGCTGACTTTACAGTATTAACAGGACTCTTGATTCATGCCAGTGCAAGAGAAAAATCAGGTCTCTGTTATCTCCTTTTTTCAACGTCACAAAAGTGTCTTTTCATCCGTGTTTGTTTCAAAGGACTCATCTTGTCTGTTGGATGCAAGTAGGAAGGATCCCTGGAGGATGTCGCTACCCCTCCATGGGCTCCAAGCGCCGTGGGAGGTGCTCTGGGCACCAGCCCGTGGGGTGCAGGTCGTCGTCCCCCCCCGGCGCCTGCCTGGCACCTGGCAATCCCCAAATGATGACAAGTGACTTTTGATGCCTAGATGTCAGCAACTGAGCTGAGACCAAGAAGTCTAAATAGGATGAGGCAGGACTTTCGGACCCGTGCCGCTGTAGTCGTAGGTTGTCCTCTGAGCTTCTAGCCAACCTGCCAGACTTTGGTTTAAAAAAATCTCAAAATGAGCACTTTGTGTGGCTTTCTGTTTCCTAAAGCATGCCCATCCCTGTGGTCCCTCTTGGAAATGCCCTCGTCAGGGCCGGTGCTCTCCGGTGGCCCGTTCGGGCTTTGAGTATGGACTGTAAGTTTTGCAATCAAAAACCTGATTTCAAGCACTTGGCTCCTCAAAACAGACTCCGGGATGCTCAGTCAGGTGCCTCAGCCCTCGGTCAGCACGAGGGCATTGGCATCTCGGGGCGGTGGGACGGACAGGCATCCCCCGGCCAGGAGGCGAGTGGAGACAACCACCTCGAGGGGAGTCCCTTGTCCTGAAGCTCGTGACACCCAACCCTCGGCTCCACGGTGGAGCTGGTTGAAGTCAACCTCAATCAACGGTTAAAACCGCAGCAGAAAATAAGGCGAGAGACAGAGCTGGGGTGAGCAGGGCTGGTGGTACATGGGGCTCGGGTGTGGGGGGGGGGCGGGGGTGTTGCGCTTTTGTGCCAGGGACAGCTCAGCATACGGGCTCTGTGCTACCACGGTGTTGAAAGAGCTTGTTCAAAGCTAGGGCATATATACGTGCCCTGTATCTATAGCATAGGATGCCTTTGTTGTGTTTACCTCTTTTTCTGTTCCCTTCAGGTTCTTTATACTTGGTCCTAACGGCAGCAATTCTTTAGCCCGGTATTTTGCCTGGGTTTGTGCTGAGATGTCCTGCTAAGTTCTGTTTTCAATAGAATAGTAACATTTTTGCAGATTTGTGGAGTTTCTGTGGGATTCCAGTAAATATTACAGAAGTCTGTATGCTACGTGGCTTCTGAACCACCCGTGCTTGCAGTTTTTAAAGCGCTTATCGCCTATAGAAATCAATAGCATTCTTGATTGCCACAGGTCTGGAGAAAAACATCCCCAGCCTCATTTGATACTTCTGCTCCTTTTAGAAAAGAAAAAAATATTGAAATGCTTGCCTTTTCTGCATCAGCATTTCAAGGAACCCAAAACAGCTTCCAACTTCTCCACCTAGTGAAAGGTTTTTAGCGTGCCTGTCTTTTACGTGTATCGACAACTCCCTCTTTGCTCCTGAGCACCCTGCTGACCCGCTTACTGGTTCCAGTCAGCTGCTCCTCGGTCGGTTTTCTACCTGTCGCAACTGTTAACGTATTAGTTGTGTTTCCTATTAATGATATATTCTTTAATTTTAATTACTACCTTTAATAAGCCAGCAAACCACAGTGAGCCATTAGCCAGCTGCTTCTTTTCCTAATTAGCAACACAGCCTTTTGGCTCGCAAATAAGGCTGTCGGAGAACTCTTAGGTTGGCATCCAGGCTCTGGGTGCCTTTGCTGCCGTGTCCCTGGGAGGGGGACGTCACCCGCGCGGGCTGCGGGCACCTGGGCGAGCCGGGGAGCCTTCGGCAGAGCCTGGCAGGGAAGCAGGTAGATCCAAGGGGAGGGTGGGATTTGCTAGGCTGCATGAGCTAGAGCTGGTAACTGCTCCCGGCTCCTCCTCCCAGCGACCAGAAATGGGTGTATTTATTCTCCAGTGCCCTCCATGGCTCTGGTACTCAGCGTACAGTTTCGCGATGAGCGGTTGAGGAACATCAGGTAGATGGAGGAAACAAGAAAACAACTCAAATCAAGAGCAGATTGCTGGCAACTCCGCGCGGCAGCTTCTTGCTATGAAGTTGCCCGGTGCCAGCCCGGCCGCGTGATGAATCAAGATGAGGAGTGAATGAGTCAGCATTTCCTAAAGGTATCCAGCGAGAGTAAACTAATTGGACCGAATTCCCTGACGATACCTGGGCCGGCAGACATGCCACCTCGTTTCACCTCCTCCCTTCTCGGGCAGGGACAGAGGGCAGCGACCCTTTTGTCGTGAGGTTAGTGGGGGCAGTGGGTTGACACCAGTCAGGTCACACGCACCAGTAAAGCGGGATGGCGCGTGCCGCACGAACCGTGACCAACATCGTTCCCACACGCGCCGTTTAATTTAACGGGGACAGTGGAGTAATGCTTAGTAGGTAACCAGCTCGCCGAAAAACATTAAGGCGTTGTTAAGAAGTTTAACAGCCGTGAATCCTTTAATAGAGAAACAGGCGTTAAAACGGATTTCGAAGACCCGCCTTTCACTTTTGCAGACGTTCTGGTAAAGGTACGTTTCAACCCAATGACGGATTGAATCCCCCGCACCCCAGTACTACACAAAATGAGCTGCAAAACGGGGAGCGGAAAAATAAGCACCAGAGCTGCAGCTGACCATGTCCCTCAGAACAACGCTTGATCTCAGTACTGGCATCAAATAGACTAAACGTTCATTAACAGGAAAATACTTTGAATTTTATTTTTTCACGTTATTATCAAGTACACAATTACAATAATGTCACACATCCCTATATGATTCTATGTATTTTGTTTTTTTCTTTTGTCTTTTTTACAAAGTGTACAGAGGGAAGGACGTATACAATATTTAACAGGGTATTTTCTACAGAACAATAATTTATATTATGTCCTTGTAAAAATCTGTACCTTTTTTAAACATTAAACTGAAACATCCATTTTATAGCATTTGCTAAGCAAATTATTTAAGAATTAAAACTAACCTGTAACTAATGTCAGTACATTAACAATAACTATAATTTCATTTTCTCTTTATACAGACAAATACATTTTACAAAATCCACTTGACCAAACCCTTAATTATTTAAAAAAAAAAAAAAAAAAAGTTTTCAACATTGTGCTTTAAAAAAAAAGTGTGTATGATTCCAGGCTACGTAAGAGAAAGAAAATGTGTAAAATTGTGTTCTTTGTCTTTCAGCTTATTTAAAAAAATAAAGTTCAAAATGGCTAAAATCCTCGGCAATGCTATGGGAATTTACGCAGATTTTGTACACCTTTCAGGTTTCCAGTTAGAAAATATCTGAAAGTAAGAGGGGGGAAAAAAAAAAGTCACAGGAGGGCACTCTGCGAGACGCGAATGGAAAATCTCTACTGGGTTTTACTGCGTCTGATTTGGCAATCAGTAGGCAACAGACAGAGAGCTACGGCCACGTAGAAAATCCACTGACTTCACCGGGGATTTCAACGAAGGCACAGTGCAGCACACCTGGGTATTACACACTAGAGGTTCACGGCCCGTTAGTAGCAATACTATACGAGAGCACGTCGGACAAGTCTGGGGGCACTGTCAAGCAGGCATCAAAATTAAAAAACAATATACAATAAAGGTAGCGACATGGCATTCGACTCTCCTGAACTGCAAACTAAACACAAGTATTTCAGCTTACGGTGAAACAGGAGGGCTGAGCAGTAGGAGCAGGGCTCGGTAACAAAACAAAATGCAAAAGGCTTAGCGGATGCACACCTGAAAGGAAACCTTTGTCCTTTTATCACCCCAAACTGAAATCATTCCTAACTTTACCTGCCTGGGCCAGGCTCTGAACCCTTTCCGCTAGCAAATTGCTGGTTACAAATCTATCCTAATCCGGCAGGCAGCCGGGTCCGAATTCTGCAATCCATCGTCAACCAGTGGCTTTGGCGGGAATTTGAGTGAGGGGAGCGGGGCCAGGTCCTAAAATCTGGCATGGAATGAAACGGTTTGGGTTTTTCGCTCCACAGTTGTTGTTAAGGTACGTGACTTCGTGCTTGGTACATTTCTGCTGTAATTAGCAAATGATATGGTGCTATTTTGTAATAGTCTTCAGGTGGCAAAATTGCATATAATAATTGTAACGTTCTCCCAGCTGTTTATAAACAGATTAAAAGAACTGGGTTAATTCTGGATACTGCACGAATTAATAAACAGCAGCTTAATGCAGCTGCTAATGGCTCAGGAAAAACATTCAATTTGGAAACAGTTCTATCGTAAGTTACTTTTCTTGTTGAGGATATCTACACTAAAACATCTCTACTGCTTATGAACGCATCTGCTCCACTCCATCCTCCTCTGAAGCCCTCACTGTAAATATCTCTGTTTCCAAAATGGAGGCACCTCTTGGTCTTAAATTTTATTCTAAAACAGCTCACAATAAAAATGTGACTTGAACCAGAAACTGTTCTGTCAAAGAAATACCAATATACAGAAAAGCATGAAGTTTGAGGTACTTTTACCGGCACATACAGACAGTTACGATCTATTAACTCTGCAAATGGAACAACAGTATTTTATGTTTCCAACATTAAGACAGCAGTAAATTGAAAAAAAAACCAACCCCAACTCATTTGTAACACGCAAAACCTTTCAAAGACAAAGAAGCACAGAACAATAAACATATTTGAGCATACTTTTAAATTCGCCAAAGATAACAAATGCCCCAAAACCAGTTTTTAAAATATTTTTCTCTCTGAAACCTGAAGTAAAACGCAGAATAGCTTTCCGCAATAAAGTTAGACGTGTAACTCCTCAAATGGAAAATGGTTAACCTGCCACAAAGTCTGTATAGTCAAAACAAGACAATCAGGTGGGCCCTAGTGACTTTATCTTCAACATCACAATTCCCCATTTTATACACAGCCCTGACAATTTTAATCAAAAGAAATTTCCTATTTTTAAAATTCACGACAAAATTGCATTAACATGGACACTGTGAGTATCAACGAGGTCAGTAAGATAAATATACTTAAATAAACTATTACGGTTGAAAAATTCAGTAAGAGACAGGGTTTACTTTATTAAATGCAACTTTATTGTTGCCATCTTTTCTTCATTTATTAAACAAACTGAATAGAATTCAGAACACGCTATTGAACAAAAGGTATAAAAGTCAACTAGAAGCAATAATCCTATTTTTATACAGCAACAAATCAAATGCACAGTATGGTTTTTTTGTTGTTTTTTTGTGTGTGATCGCAGGTGATTGGCTTTAAAATAAGCTAACTGCCTGAAAGGCAAAATTCCTTTCTAATTCCAGCCATAAGTCTGTGAAAGAGACTTTAAGGCAGCCCAACATCTTTATGATGCCGCATAATGTGCTGGTTCTTCTCTGAAGGCCTTCGGAAACCTTTCTTGCAATACTCACAACGGTGAGGGTAGTCTTTTGTATGAATGGAAATAACATGCCGTTTGAAGCCTGAGGCGTCTGTAGTGCTATACTCACAGTACTCACATTGATAAACCTTCCTGCCACTGTGTGTTTTCATGTGCTTTTTCAGCTCGTTCTGTTGCCTAAAGCCCTTTCTACACCTCTTGCACCTGAATGGAAGATCCTTTGTGTGAACTGAGAGTATGTGGCGACTCAGAATGAACGGATCTGCAATCTTAAAGTCACAATGTCTGCATTGGTGCAATTTTTTACCCTTGTGTGCCGCCACGTGTTTTTTCAGTTCCGAAGGCCTGTGAAAGCCTTTATCACACATATCACACTTATGAGGATAGTCTTTTGTGTGGACTGAAATTATGTGTCGTTTCAGATCACTCGAGTTTGAGCTCTTATGGTCACAATGCAAACACTGATGTGTTTTACTTTCTTGATGCATAAGCGTATGCTGCTGTAGCTCTTTGGTATCTGAAAAAGTCTGGAAACAAATATCGCACTTGAATGGCGTTTCCTTACTGTGTTTAGTCTTTACGTGAGTTTTCAAGTTAGAAGAGTCGGCAGATCGGTATTCACAATATTGGCACTGGTACGGTTTTTCACCAGTGTGGATTCGCATGTGCTTCTTGAGCTCTGACGGATGGCGAAATCCTTTGCCACACTCCACGCAAATATGAGGAAAGTTCTTGCTGTGGACAGCTAAGAGGTGATGGTTCAGTAATCCTTGTTCTGCTGTCTCATAATCGCAGAATTTGCACTTGTGCATTTTATTAACTCCTTTGTCCCTGTGCACCATCTTGTGAGTAAATAAAGTTCCTGCATGAGAGAAGCTTTTCCCACACTCATCGCACTCAATAAGCTTTTCTGTTTTGTTGGTCAGCTTATGACTCTCCAAGTGGTTATGTAAACTTATTTTTTTATTCGTAGTGTAATCACAGTCTGTGCATCTGTATTTCTTCTTAGTAAGAAGGTGCTCCGGGTGGTTTTTCATGTGCCTTTTCAAGAAACCTCTAGATTTAAATTTCTTGCCACAAATCATGCAGGGGTAGACTGTCAACGGATGACCATCAGGGCCAATGATTATTGCTGAAAAACAACAAAAAACCCTTCGTCAATATTATACAATAATATTACACCTCAATAAATGTCGTATTCCAACCTTAACAATAAGCTAGATTGTTAAATAAGATCACGCACACTTTACTACATAACAAACACGCTTGCTACTGGGTTAGGTAGAAGAAATTGAAGGAATTACTACTTTCATTCATTTTTATTATCAGGAGAAAGGAAATACTGTTTTTTGATGGAGACAACCAAAGCATCACCCAGCTGTTCTTCACCTCAAATAATTCTACTTTGAAGAACTCTGACCAAGTTCACACATTAAATACACACAGAAACCGATGCTGGTGCAAAGAACAGCGGCCAACTTGTTAAACTGAGTATTGCATAGTAAGCGTAGCACATGATCTTCTTTGACGGTCCACGCATCTGTAGATAAAGTTTAATCTGGCAGTTTAATCACCTACTGCTGACTACCATTCTCATGTCCCCAAACTAACACCTCCTTCTTGTGCCATCCGTCACAGTTACTATCTGAAGAGGTATCAAGCAGGAATCAATGAGAACGCACTTCACATACGGACACACCTCAAAGCTTTGGAATTTATTTGGACTCATCCATCAGCCTGATTTGTTTACCCTGAATTTGTCTAGGCATGCTAAAAAGCTCTCTTTTCCAAGAATGTTTTAGAAGGAGAACTGACTAGGTAGCTGGAAATAAAAAAAGCAAACTTTAAGATTAAAATTTGCCTGGTTTACCGATTCAGTGCTAGACAAACCAGTACTCCTACAGTTAAGTCACAATTTGGAAAGAAACTTTTAGTATCATTTAAGGCAAAGCTACTAAAGAAAACAGTTGTGTGCTTTTTCAACTTTATCAGACCAAATAAATCATTCAGACCGCAACACAGCAACAGCAGAAACCAAATAATGCCAAAGCAGCGCATCTGTTCTTACAGATGGAAGAAAGAACATAGGTGTGAACTTCGAGGCAATTTATTTCACAATTAAAACAGAAAAGAGTATAGAAGTTACACTACCAAATGTAATGTATAATGTTCAGATTTTCCAGTTACTTATTGAGCAGATATAACAAAATTTACTGTTCAACATATTTTCAATAAGGACAAAGAGGAGTTTTAAAAAGCACTACTACAGAACACTGTTTATCTAACATCACCTTTAAAAAAGTTACATTAAACGTTACAATTGGTGTGGCAAGTTAGATACATAGGTTTTTAATCTTTTACTATGATCCTGATTTTTTTCTGTGTCTGAGATGGTTTCCTTTAAAACAGCCCCCACAATCCGAACCAACTATGTATTTAAATTTAAAGTAAATATGCACTCATCTATGACGTAGAAGTGTTGTCAACAAAATAATTCCCCAAATAATCACTGTTTTTTACAAGGCATTGCACATGCTATATCAGCAAAGTACACCTGTTCACGGGTAAGTGCGTAGAGAAATGAGAGTACAGCCAGCCACCAGATACTCACTCACCTGTTTGATACTGCCTAGACTCAGGTCTCCTTTTTTTCTTTGGTTTTTGCTTAGCCAGTCTCCCAAGTCCAGCTGACTCATCTATGTGCAAAAGAGCACTCGCAGTGCCATTCCGACTTTCAATGCCATCATTATTATTACCTAACAAGATAAAGTTAAAAAGTTACCTACCGTCATCACTCTACAGATTATTCAAGCAACAAACTCTACAATGATAACAAAAGAAATTATAAACTATTATCTGGACATTTAATCAAACTGTAATAATGCACAGGAGGAGCTGCAAAACTTCTCTGTATGTAAATTACAAATTAAGTTTGGTATTACGTACCTGGAAGCACTGGCTTTGTTAACCTAATTTTACAGGAGTACACAATTTACAGGAATTAACGGTTTTCCGTTTCCCAAAGAGTTCTCCTTTAAATGCAGTTTTTGTCGCTAATTATGCCCCAAATGCTTAACATCAGTAAACAATAGCATATCACAACATTTACTGTGCCCCATTTTCTTCTCAGTCCTGAAACACATTCATGTGTGAGCTCCCATTCACTTCTGGACACCTGAATTCACCTGACTGAAGTTTCTCACACACCAAGTTTCAGAACTGGAACCGCAATCAAAGAATCATTCTGAACAGCCCATAAACTTGCACACAAAGTACACTTCTTACTATTTGCACACCTGATGCTTTAACACTTACAAATTCTTTCTACTGGCAACAAAGAGCATGCTCAGTATTGTAAAATAGAAAGAAGGAAACAATCTTTGCCTCACAGACCTTCCTGTTTAATACAGAAATGGTATCACTGGATATAAAACAAACATGAAAATTAGAAGTAAATATATCTACATATTCGGGAAGGTATTTATTGGCAATCAGCTTAACCTTGGTGATTTAAGGGCATAAGTAAATTTTAATAATAAATTTTGTGGTTAAGTATTTACTTGAATCAATAGAAGGCAACAGTTCCTAGTGAAAGCAAAGCACACAAATAAGACAGGAAGACTGAAGTGGAAGAAAGTGCAAGATGCTCAATAGCTCTTCCCTTTGTAGAGTGCCGAGAATGAATATTCATGGTTAATGTAGTAATTCATGGTTAATGAATTAGAGCCAGGAACAGGTATGTGCAGAGCCTGAAGATTCTGATCTATACGCTAGCTCAAGTGTTGAACGGCAAATGTGCCAAGTGACACATGTTGAAAGCAAAAACCCATTTCACATCTGACATGTAGAAATTAAGAGTTTGCAACAGGTGCATGATGAGTCCTTCCAGAGTGTAACACAAAACAGACCTCAAACATTTCCTAATACTAGAATAAAATTGCAAAAAATTCCTGGAATATAAAGGGCAGTGGGACTGGGCTTTGCTACAGTACAGCAGCAAAACAAATTCAACATTTTAAGATGCCACTGTTATCAGCTCTTAAACCTTCTTTCAGTAGAGAAGAGTTCTGAGAAGCGCAGATGACAAATCTCTGCAATTTTCATGCCTGCATACTTCATCATTTCTTCCTTTCCCCACCACTTCTCACCTTGCATGCCAGGTTGCTTACTGCTGCCAATGCAATCACTCCACTGTTTCCCACATCCTTAAATTCTCCTTCAATTCCATCTCTCTGTTCTTAACACACTCTGCTCCATTTTCTCCCCTTTCTCCAAAAATCACTGAATGTTCATTCAGTCTAAAACCGTTGTTTCGAGTTCACTTAATCTCATTTTTAATTCCCACTCAACCTGGCCTCTGTCCTTCCCTCTCCACTGAAACTGTGCTCACCAGTCTATGGCTGAAGTTAAGGCTCTGGGTGCACTACCATCCACCTCCTGAACAACTTTTAACACACACTGCTCCCCGAAATCTTGCCCTCCCTTGACTTACGTCCGTGATTCTAGCCCCCATTGCATTCTCAGCACTTCCCTGCCATTTGTCTGCTGGCACCATCCCCACAATCCACATCATGCAGACATATAACCTAAGTTGTCCTCTACTCCACTATTTCTTCTGCTTCATTTAGAAGGAGAAAGGGACAATACGGAAACATTTCTAAATTGAGATTTTGGTCTACCAGCTTACATAAGTTTTGGATGTCAGTTTGTGCACCAGTTGGTGCTCAGATACTAACGATCAAGAAAAATGGTTCTGCGTGCTGGAAATAGTCTCAAGGTTCTGCTATAATTTTAAGATGTCTCCCTCCAGCTTCTTTTTTGTTAATCAATTAATTATTTCCATTGGTGAAATCACCTATTTATATGTTCCTTCTAGAAAGTGCTTAAGTCAAGCTAGAGGTCAGTATTGCTTTTCACT
>VYZV01032425.1:1908-26383 GCA_013401275.1 Pandion haliaetus | reverse complement strand
GGGGGGGCGGGGGGGTGCGTGTGTATGTGTGGATTTTTAGGGTGCCGAAACTCCGCGCTGGGGCAGACGCGGGCCTTAAGCCGGGGCTTGCGTGGCCTGGAGTCACCCCGGCGCGGGGGGCGGCTACCAGTGTAAGTTACTGCCAGTAATAGTAATAGTAATAGTAATAATAATAATGATGACGACGGGGCTCGGCGCCGGGGGCAGTGGGCACAGCCCAGAGCCCCCGCTTTCCAGGGGGAAGGTGGCCGCTCCCCGCAGCCGCTGGCACTTGGGCGAGGGGCTGTTGGAACAGCGTTTACTTGTCCTGAAAGTTAGTCAGAGTTTTAATTTTATTTCTTTTTTTTTAAAGAATTGCTGTTGATCCATGAAAGACGCACGCTAAAGTTTTCGAGGCGTCAGAAATGACATCCCATGAGTAACCTCATGGAGACGAGGAGGTACATTCAGTTTGGTTGGAGTTCTTGTGTAATTGGGGGGCTGGGGCTTGAGGAGGCTACTCCGTGTGCTGTTCTTACCAGTTAAGTAAACTGGAAGGAAGTCGGCTGTTGCACTTATCAAATGATGTAAATGTGACTTATCTGGCCATGAACAGCCAATGTGAAGTGTTTATGTTGCACATGAGCCTTTGGGTTCGGCTTTGACTCAGGTTTAATTTCATATGCGCTAGTCTTTTCTATTTTAACACACGGGCTTAAAAAGTAATTTGGACAATGCTTGTAGTTTATTTCAGTATAGCATATGGTAAACGTGTACTCTGCACACCGTGCAAATTTTAACCATGTTACTGAGAGTGGAAGAGGAACCATAGTACTTCAAACATTAATTCCTTTTATTTAATTCCATGAAGGTCGTAGTTAAACTTTTTTGTAGAATCAGCCCAGGCCTGTATTCAGGAGAGGGTCCTAAAATACTTACCTTAAAAAGAATTGCTGAGCTTGACCACAGATGTGATAGTAGTGTACAACAGACTTAAGTAAATATTCTTGTCAGGACGGAAAAGGCCAAAAGAACAAGAGCAGAGAAAGATGATGGTAGATTTGTAATCAGCAGCAAGGTAGGTCTAATGTAGAAAAGTAAAATATGGTCAAACTATTTGTTGGTTTTATTTATGCATTGGTAAGATTCTTGGTTGGAACATGTCTGTAATAGCTTGTGTTATACAATGCTTTCACGGAAGCTGGGCCATTAAAATGATTAAGGGTCTGGAACATCTGACATATGAGGAGAGGCTGAGGGAGCTGGGACTGCTCAGCCTGGAGAAGAGAAGGCTCAGGGTGGATCTTAACCACGTGTGTAAATGCCTGATGGGGCAAGTAAAGATGGCAGAGCCAGGTTCTTCTCAGTAGTGTTGAGTGAAAGGACAAGAGGTTATGGCACAAACACAGGCAATTCAATTTAAACGTAAGAAAAAAAAATTACTGTGAATTTATTCAAACAGTGGAACAGGTTTCCCAGAGAGACTGTTGAAGTCTCTTGTCTTTGGAGATGCTCAAAACCCAACTGGACGCAGCCTTGAGCAACCTGCTGTAGCTGACCCTGCTCTGAGCGGGACGGTTGGACTAGACAATCTGCAGAGGTGCTTTCCCACTTGAATGATTCTACGATTTTTTACACTCTTTTTTTCAACAAACGTGCATAGAAAATTATGATGAACAGCAGGATATCCTATCAGGTCTTTGGTTCCAAGGATTTTTTAATCAGTCTGTCATTCACATAGGGAATGGAAGTCTGAAATACGGGGCACATTACCCTCAAAGATTCAGCATATCCAAGTGTTAGGTCATTGCAGGGGGAGACCTCTGAAAAGATGTGATGCCATTGAAGGGCAAATGGCAAGATGTTTTGTGAAGACCTGAATTTTAACTTCTTGACTAGTTTGCCATTCACCCTGTCTGCGTGTAACTGTTTCACCTCTATCCCCTTGTTCTTTAACACTCAGGAGCCAGAGAGCAGCAGCTTTTGAGTCATTAGAGAGACGTTTTGTCCTGACGCAGCCATCACCTAAATGTTGCCCCCAGCCACGATGGTTTCCAGTAGGCCACAAACACCCTGGTATGATCAGGAACAGGGTAACTCCCATCGGCGGAGCTGCCAGAAAGGAAGCCATGTTTACAACTGATATTCACAGCCATTTCTGTTCTCACAGCTAATGGAGGAGTCCAAGGGCAGAACGCACTTGAAAACTGCAGATATGATAAGTATGCTTGCACCACCTTGGAACAACATAGGTTAACTTACTTGCACAAATGTTTTTGTAACTTGCACTTTTTGGAGTGGAGTATGCAAATGATAAAAATACATTGTAAGCAATAGCATTTCTGACCTGATTAGGTTGGGTCAGATTTGGTACACCAGAGACAGAGTATAGCTTGTGTATAAAAGTTTAGCTGTTACGGGTTTGTGTGGCGCGGTTTTCTTTGGTAGTGGGGGAGGGGGCTGCAGAGGTGGCTCCTGTAAGAAGCTGCTAGAAGCTCCCCCGGCTCCAAAAAGTCAGCCCTGCCTCTGGCCCAGGCCGAGCCCAGCAGTGACGGTGGGAGCACCTCTGGGAGAACAGATTTAAGAAGGGGAACCGGCAGCATGTGGGGGTTGGAACGTGAGAGGAACCCCTCTGCAGATCCCGAGGTCAGTGAAGAAGGAGGGGGAGGAGGGGCGCCGGAGGAGGCTGATGGCCCTGCAGCCTGTGGTGAGATGGCAGGCTGTCCCCCTGCAGCCCATGGAGGTCCATGGTGGAGCGGAGGCTCCCCAAGATGGCCGTAACTCCATGGTAAAAACCACGCTGGAGCAGTGTGTGACTGGAGAAAAGCCCGCNGGGATGAGCGAGGAATCCTCCCGCTGAGGAGGAAGGAGTGGCAGAGACAAGGTGTGAGCTGACCTTAACCCCCATCCCCTGTTCCCCTGCGCCACCGGCGGGAGGAGGTCGAAAGAACTGGGAATGGAGCTGAGCCAGGAAGGCGGGAGGGGTGGGGGGGGGAGGTGTTCTGAAGTTTGGTTTTCCTTCCTAATACCGTTGTTTTTTATTTGATTGGTAGTAAATTAAATGGATTTTGTTTCTTCCCCAAGCTGAGCCTGTCTTTTGCCCGTGACCATAAGTGGGGAGTGATCCCTCCCAGTCCTTGTCTCGACCCACGAGCCTGCCTTTGGATTTTCTCATCCCAACGTGGCCAGGCGAGGGGGTGGGGGGTGAGTGAGCGGCTTCGTGGTGCTTTGTTACTGGCTGGGCTGAAACCGAAACCACAACAACAGCTCAGTTGTTCACAGTCCTCTGAACAGAGGCCTTACCTTCCAACTCTTAATTTTGCCTGCGATCCAGTGTTTCTTTATATTTTTCCCTAGAGCTTGTTTTAGTGTCACTCAGCCGTAGGTACTATGCTGTATCTGACTTTGCCCTCACAAAAGCAAAAGAGGCTATGGCTTTTGCTGAACGTCCTTTTAAAATTATACTCGTACTGAGCAGTCACGAAGTTAGTTCTGAAGATACGTGCTGGTAATTTCCTACTTGGACACTTAATTATCACACTGGCCATTAACGATGCTATGATCAGGTTCCGTCTAGGCAATCTTAAAAAGAGTTAGCGGGTCGTTCAAGTCATGAAAAATTGGTACGGCTGTAAGTCAGTATGGCCAATAATGTTTGCATGCATCTCACTGGTAATTTACCTGTGAATAAATTGTAAAAATTAGTAAAGAGCTGTTTTCAGTCACAGTTCCTTTCTGTATATCTTGTGTCTTATTTAGGTCCCTTTCCAGGTATCGGCAACTTGCTTAGCAAACGCCAGTGTGCTGAGTAACACTGTTAGATTTCTCCAGCTCTGGCTCCTCAGTTAATAACAGCCCTAGGTTATAAGATGCTAAGTTGAGTGTTGTCAGCTTTGCGTTGACTGGTTTGAAGGCCTTTAGGTAAAGATGTGTTTGCTTCTTGATCTACAATGAAATTGAGTTATTTTAACATCCAGTTACATTATCATGTTTCCTTTAACAGTAGCAATTTTTCAACCTTGATGAAGCCATCAGCTGGTGATGAGTGGTCATTTTGAGTTGAATCAAGGTCACCTCAATGCACAGTAAACGTACTGAACCTGCTGAAGTGATATGTTCATGGTTTTCCTATGCAGCCACAGTGACGGAGGGAAATTAGAGGCTGGGTAGGAAAGAAAGTGTGTGGGCGTTGTTCTAATTTCCCCCAGAATAGTCTTCTGTTAATACATTTTAATGGAAATTCTACGAATAATTTTTCTGTCTTCCAGCTTCTGTTTGAAACTTGTCTATAAAAAAGTATTACTGTCATCTTATTCGAGGATCTAAAGTCTTCCATAACGTTCTCTGGTTTAGTTGTTAATAATATTGCACATGCACCAATATTTAGCTGCAGTTATTTGATTAAAAAGGAATGACTAAGGAGGATTAAGATTGTTCGTAACAGTGGTAAAAAGGTTTACTTCGTAACTGTAGTAGCTGCTGACTTACTGTGCGGAAGAGTTGGAAAAAACATCTCTTCATTTTAGCTATCTGTGGTCCACCTTTGAAACAAACTACACAAGAAACAGAAGTTTGATACAAAAACTTGTACATGTGATTCTGAGGCAGTGCTTGTAATACTGATGTCCACTAAACCATTTGTGATGTCCAGGAAAAATGAATTCCCTCTACTGGTAACATCTCAGCTATTCATCCAAGCAACCCATGATATGTATCAAAGGCTGCATGCATTTGAAACAAATGAGGATTTCAGAAGAACCCAAACACCCAAGTATTTAGTATTCTTGTTTTCATACAGCTTGTATTGCCACTAAAACTGCCCCTGACAAGGATTGTAGAGGACAAAGAGCTTTGTAGTGTTTTAGCAAATGCATATTTCCATCAGTAGATGGAAAAAGGGTGCTGGAATATGTGTTTCTGTTTTCCGTGTGACAAAACCAGCAAAATGTGTTCGTAGTTCATGAAGATTAAATAAAGCGGTTTTCGGTCTACAAGTAACTCTGCAAGGTTTAAATGGTGAACTTTTGCTGGGACGGGTTTGCCAGCAAGGTCAGTTCCTTTATTAGAATTAATTTACTCAGGAAGAAAGGAGTGTCACATAAAGCATCTCAACTAAAGTGGTGTTTTGTAGTATAAGCTACGACTGCACTAGGAGCATTTTTCATGCATAGTGTATTTGGGACAGTTAAACTGAAAAGGAATCCTTGTAAAAATGTGTTCCAAAGTGAAGGAAGTACAAGGGATAAGCAGTCATTCTGTTGATACTATTTAATCTGCAGGTACAGATAACCCTGGAGTCTTAGAAGTAAACATAGCAAAGGAAGGGCTGTCAGACCAAAAGTCTGTTAGACCTCATAAGCTGTTTCTCAACAGCAATCAGTAGAAAATGCCTAGTGAGAAGTACAAGTGTATAGGGAGAATGCAGAGTGGTACATGCCTCAGAATACGCTCCTGCCTGCCTTTGTCAGCAGAGGAGGTGGCTGGTCCATTTACAATAATAAATGTAAATCTGAAAAGGTTTGAGCCATTTCAGAAAGAGTGGTATTAGGGCCTGTTCCCATTTGTCTGAGCAGGACGAGTCAGGTACTAATAAGCCAGCCCATCATGTCAGTCGTCAGCAAAATAATGGAAAAGAAAACACAAGATTTCTTTGATAAAGAATAAAAGGACAAGAACGTAACTAATACCAGTCAGTGTGGCTTAAGGAGAGAAAGATCTTGGCAAACATACCGAGCTTCATTACTTGAGTAGGTGAGAAGCTTCAGCACAAAATTAATGGGTGTAGGTGGGGTAGACTTTGGTAATGTGCTTCATAATACACAGCAGTGAGTCTCACTTTCAGTATAATATGCTAAATGGCTTAAAAGCTGATGGACTGACGGATCCGAAGAAATAAGTAACATTACAAAAATAACCAAATAGTTGGATTGTTCACAGAGGTGGAGCCTTAGTTATGGCCCAACACTTCCATCGTGGTCTAGAAGTCATCATAGTATTGCCGCTGATTTTATTTGTGGCTGTGACAAAGATGCTGGAGCAAGTAAGTACAGATGATGAGGAAAAGACAACAATGCAGAACAATCACACAGACTGGATCACTCTGTAAATGGAACCACTTCAAGTGAAGTTACGTCTTAATGTGTCCAAAACGCAGGATTATGTATCAAGGATTAATGAATGCAAATCACGTACCTAGAAGGTATTACTGAATCCTGGAAAGCAGAGGCTTTAGAAAAGATTAAAGGGACGCAATCACACGATGCCTCAAAAAGAGTCTGCTATACATGCGGGACAAAAAAGGCTAGTGCTGTTTGGGGATGCTAACAGTGGAGTAGATAGTAGAAATAAGGTGAGTTTATATCTGCTGGGTCCCTTTTTTTAAATAGACCAAAAACTGGAGAGGCCACAAAGAATCATAAAAGGATTTGGAGGCTTAAAAAGTCTTTAGCTGTTTAATAACAATAGGAACAAAAAAACCAGAGATACATGAATTATATAGTGCTTTCCTGGTAATGGGAAGTCACTTTAGTCTAGAGAAAGACGTAACTGAAGTGGATAGCCAGAAGTTTAAACAAGATGGATTCAGTTTAAAAACTTAGACTTGACTTTCTAAATGGTAAAAAGTGATCAACCACCAATGAAACATAGGGGACAGGATGGGTTCTCCCCCACTTGATGCCTTCAGCTCAAGATTGGACGGCTTTCTGGCATTTTTCCCTGAGTCAAAGTCCTGTGGTTCACAAAGGAGTGAGTGACATTTAACGGCTTATGCCATAGAGAGATTCATATTGGGCCGTCTGTGGCAATTCAGAGGGGAAGGAAGTACAGGTATCTAGAAGAATGTAATTTCTTGAAGTCATATTTTTTAGTATGATGACGCTTTCTATTTAAGAATAGTTTCAAATCATTCCTTTTGCTCTGTCAAGACATACCCAGGCCTAGTTGCTGCGTAGTAGACAGTAAAATCTTCTTGTCCCTTTTTGTAGTCTCCATAGGGCTGTTCAGAATTTCTAAAGCATTGTCCAGACGTTAATTTGTGTTTGTAAGTTAAACTAATGTAATTATCTTATACAAACCCATGGAGACACTTAATTCTGTAGAGTCCTCTAGTGTCCATACTTGGGTGCTTGCACTCAGCCAGCAGTGCCTGTTTCTCCCCTCTCTCCCGTCTCGGGTATTACAGGATCGATACTTCTAAATATTGCCAAGACTTTTACGGGCAGGCTGAGACCCTATTCCTGTTTTTCATTGCTGACTGCTTTAGTAAAGGGTCTTTCTTTGGCCGCCACAAGAAAATATTGCCACCAGGTTGCCATCACCAGCCCTTCATTGTCTCCTGGCAACCACTTGGTCCTTCACCAAAAATGTCCCAGGCTAGATGGTCTCAAGGGTTTCCATGCAGGACCTGGAAACATCCAGTGAAAAACGGGCTGTGACCCACAGAAGGAAATGTATCAGAGATTATTTGATCCCAGCCACTGTGCCCAAAATGGGTCTGAAAAGGAGTTTCTTTAAATCCTTTCACTTGGGGCAAAAATCCTGGCAAGAGAACACTTGCTGGAACCTCCCAAAGCAGTGCTGGTTATTGCTGTCTGCTGTGACAGAGGCACGTGGCCATGCACAAAATCTCAATGGATGGATGAAGCAAAGTGCCTTGAAACTGCCTACAGAAAAGTGAAGACAGCTCAAGTCATCAGGAATTGACAGGATGTTTTATCCACAGCATGAAGCATTGAATCGCTGTGGCCAAGGAACCAACATCATCAAATTCAGTGAAACCACAGCATAGGACCGATGCAGTCAGACAAAAAGGACACAGAGTTCTCCAAGGTGTGAAGCGATGTTAGGAACAGTCAGGGCTTGGCATTCCTGCTGGACAGGGAAATGAGAGTATATGTGAGTAATCTTTTTTGTGGGTGGGAGATTACAAGCCTGTAAAATGCCCAGATCTCACTACACGTGTGATCCATAGGCACCAAAGGGCAAGTGCTTTATAACCTAGCATTCCTCTCCCAAAGCATGGTTCAAATGGTTTGACTTTGTTGGCCACTAAATTGGTCACAGGCTGCTCACAAGTCGAGGCTTCCCTGTTCTCTAGGCGGCTGTGTTAGTTACCTGCCTCATTAAAGACAGGATAAAATCAGCACAGAACTCCAGGACAGTCACCTGCTGTATCCCCTAGCTTCAGCAACTAGCAGTCCTCCTGGGTTTGCTGCATGACCTGCTCCCACGAGGCAGTATCCTCACCATGCAGCTTGAGCGGCAGCTGAGTGCTGCAGCTTGGTGTGCTGCCCATCACCTTCCCCTGGAAGGCTGTGAAAGGCCTTTGACCCATCCATCTGCACTTTCCCAATCGCCACTGGTCTTCAGGATGCTCCCTGAGAGACTTGAAGAGAGAACTGGCTTGGTGTTGGTGGGAAGCTTCACATAGCTTCTGGGAAACAAGGCCTGGAAGGCACAACCTGGGCTGGAGAGGTGCCCAGGCTGCCACAGTGCCTGGGTTTCATGTACATCTGGCCTGATGTTTATAAGAGCAAATGGCTGGGCCACTGAGACAGGCACGGGACGGCCCATACCAACACACGTGGTGCAAAGCCATCAGCTCACCTCAACCCATGGAGCAAAAGTGCCATACGTGCTTGGGGATACTGAGCCACCCTGTGGTATAGCTCGATAATCGCCTCTAAGACCAGAAATACCCTCTGGTTTTGTTCAGCAGCGTGGTTGAATTTGACTGTCTTACCAGTCTCCAAATTTAGGACAAATTTAGGTGACCAAAGTTGCAATGCTTACTGAACTGCTCATGCATACAGGCAGGCAAAATGCTTGGGAGCCAAAGGCTTGAGTGCAAAGGAAGATGAATGAAGCTATAAGAAATACTTTCTTTTGATGATGAAACTAGTTGCAATGAGTGAAGTAATGAAACAAAGATTGACCTGAACAATCATGTATTAGTACACAAAATACTTGTGAAGAAATTGCCATTAAAAATGCTTATCAAATAAAGCAAAAGTCTTTCAAAGAAGGTTTTCATGGCATTCTAAAACATAATTTTCCCAAGTCCCAGTGTAGACGCTGCCAGAATCTGTGTAATGCTGAAAAATAAGGTATCAGAGGAATATCTATGAAAGCAGCATGGCAACGTGTTCGTTTGGAGGAAGTTGATCACAATAAGGCTGGGGTATTGAATAGCAAAGGAGTGGGAAATGCACAGGCTGAACAGTGAGATCTCGTCTGAGTATCTTATTTGTCAGTGTTGCTTGGAGTCCACTTTTCAGTAGATTTGGGTTTAGACAGACCTTCTAATGGTTCCTACTTACAAAAAACGAGTAATTAAAAACTGTGTTGAGACACACCAGGCTGATGGCTGACTGTCATGTTTTTTTATTCAAATATTCTCATGACTTAGAGAACTGTGTCCAATGTAAAGAGCCCCTGGCTGTTTGGAATGCAAAGGGCTCATGTTCGGTCTGCCTGTGCTGTGCTACCCAAGATAGTTGTAGAGAAAGATCAGAAGAGAGTCCAGGTATTTACAGGCTTTCTTGTGGTGGTGGTATACAAAGTCCATAGGTTTGAACTGACCTAATAGGTTTAAATGGGCGAAAATGTTGTATGGCCAATATGAAATCTCTACAGCTATGTATCTCTCTCGGATAACCTCTCTATTTAGAATCACAGAATGGTTTGAGTTGGAAGAGACCTTTAAAGGTCATGTAGTCCAACCCCTCTGCCATGAGCAGGGACATCTTCAAGTAGATCAGGCTGCTCAGAGCCCCGTCCAGCCTGACCTTGAATGTTTCCAGGGACGGGGCATCTACCACAACCTGTGCCAGTGTTTCACTGTACTCACTCTAAAAAATTTCTTCCTTTTATCTAGTCTGAATCTGCCCTCCTCTAGTTTAAAGCCATTACCCCCGGTCCTATCACTACATGCCCTTGTAAAAAGTCTGTCCCCATTTTTCTTATAAGCCCCCTTTTAAGTACTGGAAGGCCGCAATAAGGTCTTCCCGGAGCCTTCTCTTCTCCAGGCCAAACAACCCCAACTCTCTCAGCCTGTCCCCACAGAAGAAGTGTTCCCACCCTCTGACCATTTTTGTGTCCCTTCTCTGGACCCACTTCAATAGGTCCATGTCTGTCCTGTGCTGAGGACCCCAGCGCTGGACACAGTACTGCAGATGGGGTCTTACCAGAGCAGAGCAGAGGGGGAGAATCCCCTCCCTCAATCTGCTGGCCACACTGCTTTGGATGCAGCCCAGGACACAGTTGGCTTTCTGGGCTGCGAGCGCACATTTCCAGCTCACGTCCAGCTTTTCATCCACTGGTACCCCCAAGTCCTTGACTAAGCCATGCCGGTCTCTTGCCTTCCTTTCCTGATTTCTTACACCTGAGGATCAAGAGGTCTTGCACTCTATGGAAAGTGTCCTTAAAGATCTGTCAGCTCTGCTCTGCTCCACTCCCTTGTCCCTGAGGGCAGTTTCCCAGGGGCTCCTATTGACTAACTCCTTGAAGAGCTGGCAGTTTGCTTTCCTGAAATTCAGGGTCCTGACTTTACTCTTTGCCTGACCCATATCCCTCAGGACCGCAAACTCCACCAGCGCGTGATCACTGCAGCCCAGGCTGCCTCCAATCCTGATGTCACCGATTAGCTCACTTGCGTAGGTGACCATCAGGTCCAGTATCGCATCTTCTCTGGTAGGGCTGTTTATTGCCTGGCTTAAGAAGTTACCGTCCATGCACTCCAGGAGTCTCCTGGATTGCCTACAGCTCACTATGCTGCTTTTCCAGCAGATATCAGGGTGATCAAAGTCTCCCAGCAGGACAAGAGCAGGCAAGCGCGATGCCTCCTGTAGCTGGAGTAAGAAGGCTTCATCAATAGGCTCCCCTTGATAAGGCGGCCTGTAGTAGGCACCAACCACAAGGTTCCCTTTGTTGCCTCGGTCACTGGGTCTTACTCATAAGCTTTCAACCTACTCGTGGCTATTCTTCAGAGACAGCTCTTCACACCCTATCCCGTTCTTGACATGGGGGGCAATGCCTCCACCCCTCCTTCGTCACCTGGCCCTTCTGAACAGCCGTTAGCCTTCGATAGCCACACTCCAGTCGTGGGGTTCATCCCACCAAGTTTCAGTAATGGCAACTAGGTCGTAGCTCTTCAGCAGCATGGTGGCTTCCAACTCCTCCTGTTTGTTGCCCATGCTGCGTGCATTGGTGTAGAGGCACTTCAGCTGGGCTGTCAGTCGTGTCACCTTCTTAAGGGGTATTCCTCTAATTCCTCTGAGATATTTCACTGGTGTTTCCCTCGTGGCTCCCATTACTGCAGGAGCCCCTGACTCATCTCCATAAGACTTGAAGTGTGCTCCAGTGTACCCAGCACGTCTCAGAACGACAGGCTGAGGGGCCTTCGCTAGCACCCCGTCCCTCTAACCTTGGCATGTTGTCCTACAGCTTGTCACGGGGGAGCCTGGTCTTATCCCCCTCCCCCTTCAAGTCCACTTTGAAGCTCTGTCAATGAGCTTGTGAGCAAAGACCCTCTTCCTCTTTTTGAGATTTTATATTAGCAGTGTGCAGCGTAGTGTCACTTATTTTGAAGCTGACATTGTGCATTATACAGGTTTTTAGTTGCTCATAAAACTTTTGCCAGCTTTCACAAGTCTGAAATTTTCCATAAGGGGTGTTGGCCTCAAACTGAATTGTTTTGGGAAGATTCCAGACACAATTTCTTCAGCTGCCTGAGATCAAAATGCAGATTATTTGCCCTTGTTAAAAAAAACAAACAAACAAAGAAACAAAAAAAACAAAAACCAAACAAAAGCAAAATGAAGGTTTTTTTTTTAATTGAAAAGTTAAAGAAAAAAATTTACATTTAAACAGCAGGATGATCCTTGTGTTGAGCAGGGGTCCCTGACATCCTCTGGAGAACTGCCAAGTTATTTGGCTGCATGAAAATCTTTGAAATATCTTGGTTTACAAATACTCAGTAGACTTCTTAATACTTAGTTGTTAAAGGTAGGGTTTCACAGGCAATTTTATTACTAGCACTTCCTTATTAAGTGCTGTGCAAGCTTAAAGGAATTTTTAATGGGGTAGGGAGGTTAATTATTTATTCAACCATTTCAAATAACATCTTCTTAGTTTAAACTCTCATTGGTTTGGGGGGGGACAGGTAAAAAAAAACCAAACAAACCAAGATTTACCCTATAACTCTCTAAGCTCACATTTCATTTGCCTTATTTGTCCATGAATCAAAGATAACACTTCTAGAATTGTTGGTGAGCACATGTAATAAAGGTAAAAGGACTAGTAAATATTCAACCCAACATGTTGCTGGAAGTCAGCACGGAGCGAGCTTGAAAAAGAAAGGCTAGAAAAGATTCAAAGAGTTAAAAGGTATTTCTGTTTTCTCTTCTTGGCTAATAAAGTCGTAGATGGCCCTGAGGGCTATCTGCTTCAGTGACTACATAAGCATTGCATTTTGAAATAGGACTGTGCCAGCCCCTCCCTGTTTCTCCAATAAATAGTTTAACAAGACAGCAGGGCATTACAAAACAAACCATTACATTGAGGGACAAACCCTCTTTTCAGTGAGACTAATAGAAACAAAATTTGCTGCTAGAGTAGTGGTAAAGACAACACTGATTTTTAGGGTTGTATTTCTCGGTTCAAAGCTATGTTACTTGCCCTTTTTCCAGCAAAACTCTTCTGTCGCTACATTAACAGTGCTCTGGGTGAGCCACAAGGCTACTTTGAAACCCTTACGTGAAAGATCCTATGTAAAACTGAAAATTGAGTTCCTCCGGCACAGATACGAGCAACCTCTTTTCTCATCTTTATATAAAAACACGTCATATACGATAGACCAACGGGACTCAAATTAAGAACGGAGCAAAAGTAAGAAGCAAAGCACAAATTAAACTTCTAAAAGTCAAAGGTTCTCTGAAGAAGCCCCTCGTCTCTCCCTGTCCTCACCTGACTTGAGGTGTGGAATCTACACTCAAGTTCATAGGAGTTTGTGATCTGCTTATATGTGAAGCAGCTTTTCAACACTCCTGGCACAACTGTGCCAGGTTGCACAGATGAGTACCAAGAGTCCACTTTTCTGCGACATTACATGTCAAGAGACACCTTCCCGTAAAACTCAAAATCCTTTCAAAGACAAATGTGAAGTTTTCACTGCAAAAATAAATTCCCAGCGTGAACATACAAATCGGTAGAATTGCAACAGCATGAAGTAGCATGTAACATAAAGGAAGAATTGGGCCTTCAGGAAAATGGGAATAATTTCAGACCACAGTTTCCAAAACACTTAAAGCACAAGCTTACTTTTAAGTGCCTAATGGTCCCACTGGTGTTAACAGGACAATTTTGCCTAAAGCATACAGGTACATGGTTTGCAGGGCTGTCCCAGTTTTTGCTGGCTCAGCACATTTAACGTGCGTATTACCAGACAACTAGGCAAGAGGCAAGAAGCCAAATACATACGGAGAATACGTGAATGCTTGCGATCGCTGTGGAAGGATTACGCACTCATACCTTTTTTTGGTGAAAAGTATGGCTCCACGTCAGATTTATAAAGGATTAATTTGTATACAATTACTGCCAAAGGAATAAATGGGAGACAATTTAAAGAAAAAATACTTGTTGCTACACTTTATGTTATCATCAACAGCATTTTGGCTGTAGCCAGGAAAAAGTACAAAAGTATTCTTCTTCTGTACACCCAGTGCTAAGTTACCGAGGTAAAAAGAGCTTCTTTACTGAAAACCTGCAAAAGCTGCAACTTAATTCTGTATGTGTAATAGTTAGGACTATGTTGCAAATATTTTGAGATTCGTAATAGATTACATAGTCGAATAGATAAGAAAAACAGGAAGAAAAATTAATCGGAGAACCTTAAGGCACATTTGCAGGAGAAAATGCTTTGTGGATCTTCATCATAAACTAAATAAACTGAAATAACTAAACATAGAATTGTGTAATGTTTGGCAGGGGAAGAGGCTTTCTAAATAACATAATGGATCCTGTCTAGTACATTAGATTTCTTTACAAATGTCCACAGAGAGGCAATAAAGAAGAGGTGGTGCCCCGATTCATTTGAATCCTTAGGATTGGGGAACATGAGACTTAATTTGTGAATCTCTTTTTGCAAATGTACCGAAATATAAAAAAAGTATACTAGGCTTTAGAAAGCAACTGCTTGAACTGAAAAGTTGGTATTTTATAAATGCATACCCTGCAATTTCTTAGTGAAGCCTTCCTCAACACAAGTAAATACCATATAAACATTATTTCCACTAAAATATTTCAACAGTTTTCATCCATGCTTGAACATGGTGTTCTGGTTCCTTGTATTTTAAAAAAGACATTGAAAAATATGCATTTATTTAAATATTTGAGGTAATTCCTTCAGCAAGATGCCTATTCCTTCTTCGTTGCACACCACCCATGTTAAGAGACTTGTTTGTCTGGGTTTTAATCCTTTCGAGGTAAGAAAGGAGAACTTATTTATGTACTTGTATCACTTACATAGAGTTTTTGGCTGCCACAGCTGGTATATTATTCACCACATACCAAAGCCACTGTAAAAATGTTTATTCTACCTGGGTTTAGTCTGGAAAGGCGTGAAACAAGCACTTCTGCTACGCCAGTAGGATGGACTGGAGACATATGGGAAATTAGATGCGCACATATAGATGTAGCTTCGCAGGAACAAGAGCAGCAACGCGAAGCCCGAGCGCATTCGTAATTTTAGCATCATGGTAAATGAACATCAGCTATTAATCCAACTGTGCCAAAGTAATTATGGCAATGGAAGAACTGATGAATGACAAGTAGCGTATGTAGAGCGTGGGGATTGCAGTAAAAAGGCAACTGAACATATCATGCATGTGCAAGCACCATCGTATGGTCAGGAGGTGACAGGGTCTGGAAACCAGTAGTTTGTGCAGTGCTGCTGTTACTATTAAAGGCAGGGCAGCTGTTTTGAAGCTTTGTCAATGTTTAGTCCCGGCCTTGCAGCAAGAAGTGACCCAGAACAGCTCACGGAAAAACAGCAGAAACTCCTTTTCCAGCAGTGATCTAGAAAGAACTTTTGAAAGGGCTACAAAACTAATGCAACAAAACCCATAATTTTAAAATGCTTTTGGATTTTGTGTGTACTAGAACAAAATCGGAAAAGATGTTAATTGAAAATTCATGCTTCACCCCTTCAGAACAAAATCTGAGATTTGGCTGGAAATGGCATTTCCCAAATGCATACTGAAGTCTCAGAAATTATTTCCGACACAGCGCTTTAACTTTGTACCATTGCACAAGATATCATGCTTCTTTAATACATATAAGTAGATGTATTACATCATGCTGCGGCCTTAAATATTGAAGTAATGCAGCCTGGCACAGCGATGTCTTCAGTCAGCACTGCATCCTTTAACAATGCTTGAGTTCAACTTCAGCCAATACAAAATACTGTATGAGAGGTCAAACCTCCTTCCCCGTTACACTGTTCAAAACCACTCAGTGCCTCAACCAGGAAAACAGAGCGAGACAGAAGCTAATGTAACGACTGTTGAACTAGCAGAACCGCTAATCACCCTCATTTTTTCTGCCACCGCATTTCATTTTGCCTAGTTTAAAGGAGTTCCCCGTGAGACACTGGGAGAGCACTCTTCTTTGAAAAATTAAACTATGAAACCATCCTCTTACCTGAATAGCTACCTGCTCCACCAGTAGGTATATTTAACTCCTGCAACAGCAAACTTTATACATCAGTATGTAACCACAGGGCTCTGGGGATTATGTAGAGCTTAAACTTTCACTTTTAGGAACTAGTCCTGCATGTTAGAGCCAAGGTGGTTAAAGCAGCAATGTCTTTTTGCCTTTATAGGTATGAATACAAATCAACTTTTCCTAAACCCTCTTCTTTTAAAGATACACAATGCAACAAAACATCATCCTACATTTTTGTTGAGCCCAAGTCTACCCATCCTTCGGAGACTTTCTTTGTTTCTCAGTGTTCTGCAGCTGTTTCTTCATACAATGAACCTCAGTAAGCATCATGCAGAAGTATAAGCTCTTCGCTTTGTCTCTTTCCTGCATCACAGAATTACTCTAGCTTCTGCACAGCCATTCACTGATCTTTTTCCAGAGCGGTAGCGTTATTTGTATGCAACAGTGTAAGTAGCATCAGTAATATATGTACTAATGCCTTAGTGAAATTTTCTCTATGAAATTAAGATAATGACTCTTTCTCTCCACATTTTGGTGAAACCAGGGCTTTGAAAGCCAACCTAAGGTGTTAGCAGCAGCAGCACCACCACAAATCTGGGAAATGTTCTCTTCATATAACCCTCCTTGTTATACAGCCAACCAAAATGCAGATACTCCACACGTACTCTCAGCTGTGCCTCCTTTCTTTAATCAGCTCACCAGAATAACTCCTAAAAATAATGAAGCAGGGGAAACTGCCAGGATCTGGGGGAAGGAAAACCAGAGATGTTTGGGGTTTATTTCGCCCATCATTCACTTGCATTTTTACGGCTTGGAATTGCAATATTACAGTTATAATATCCAGGCTCAAACTGTGTTATCAGCGTGAATTAGTAGATCTATAGAACTGATACATGCACACAGGCTGGGATATGGTATTAGTTTAATGGAGATAAAGTGCAAAGTCATACATATAAAGTCTTAAGTTACGTTAGGTATCTGAGAAAACATAAAGGTTATTTTCTACCTGGGGAAAGCAAAATAGAATTTCCCATATTCCCCGTCACCTGAAACCTTATGACAGAAATTTCATTTTAAATCCAAGCTGCCAACAGAATAGACTCTCATCTTCATCTCTCATTTCTTAAAAAAAAAAAAAAAAATTTTTTTCAAACCCGTTCCCTCACCCGATTCACTGCACATCTGTACAAGCACTACAGCTGATACAACAGGTATGGGGAGCAAGCATCCAGGAGCAGGATAGATCCAAGCTTCAAGAGCAACCCAGACTTCTGCTCCTTTAAGGCAGCTATATGACCACCGTTGCCATTAATCTGACTTTTCCCTATTTTAGCAGGTTTATGCTTCTACAGAAGTTATGAAGGTGACTGACCTTTGTTTTAAAGCTTCCAGTAAATGCATTTTTCCTACATTTTTCTTTATGGCAAATTTAAGGTAGCGGGTGATTTTCTTGCCTGTTACGCAGCAAGATCCGAAAGGAAGAGAACTTGGAACAGGGCACTGGGAAGACACTTCTATGTCTTTTGTCACTGTTAGTAACTCGATGCTAGTCTGTAAGACAATGAGACCTTCTATACAAATAGGGATGGGCAGTAAAGGGATCACTTTTAGCTTTCATTTTCACAGAGAGAACTGGTGGGAGAAAGGGTAGGGAGAAGAGAAAGAGGAATAAACTGGACAAGCTCTCCCGTGGGTGCCGATTCCATTTTGGAGTAAGTTGAGTTTCCACCTGGAGTTAACTAGAATCACAGTTCTGAACACTGGTCCTCCAAATCCCTGTAGCATCCCGACAGTTGTTGCAAGTCCCATGCCATGAAGAGCGTACATACAGAGGATTAAAATCCACCCGTGGAACCCCGAGTGACGAGGGCTCCAGCATTCCACACTGATGTGGAAGATAGGTGCGAGTCCTCGCTGTGATTGAGGTATGTGACCCTTGATATCTGGAATAGGGCGTTTCTGCTCTCTTAAAAAATGTTTTGCTCCATTAATAAGGTTCTCACGCTCATCTGGATGGGAAGCAGAAATGCTAAAAACCAGCCAACCAAAACCCCAGAGAACTACCTTCAGTGAAAAAACTGCTTTTGAACAATCTCTAGCCATGAAGGCTCGGATATACAGCAGTGCTGGAGAGCTACTCCAGGTCAGGGGTTGCAGGCACACCTTGGAGAGCAACCACTTTCCTCCCCGAGTTTCTCTTCCGTTTTAAACTTGACTTCAGTTCCATCAGAAACTACCCTGCAGTTTTCTTAAGAATAACCTTATTTCCATGCATAAAATCATGTGAAGCAGCAGTCACCCCGCTGGCATTTACAAAAAGCTGAAGTAAAGAACTGCAAGTAGTTTTGTCCACCTTTGCTTCCTTAAAATCCAATTCCTCATAACTTAAACTAGGTAACCAACCTGAATTTTAACTGTGGTTTGCAGGGCAGTACAGTATTTGTGATACAGATAAGAAACTGAGTTCTCCATTATGTTTAAGTAGCTTGTTTAATATGAACTAACCAGCAAAAACTCCTCAGAATGACAGCCAGCCAGCCAGCATCTCTTGCTAGTTTTAATACAAACCCAAACCAGGTAGGAGTTAACTTACACTGGTCTGGTAGCTTTCTTAGATACCAGAAGTCTTTTGCAAAATATTTGTTGAAGTAACATACTTTCCTCCCCACAGTGAAGAGGTACTGCTATACTAACGCCCTCCGAAACCCAATTACCACGATCGGACAGATGACTGGAAGAGATTCGGTTACCTCGGTGTTGGTACTGGTGCCTTCCGAGATGCCCTGCTCTATCCAGCTACCGCTCCAAAATGCAGCAAGTGTGACAGCTGCCAATTCCACATGTGCCCTGGCTAGCCAACCCCTTTGAAATGCAACTGCACACCTATGTTCAGGTACCTAAATCGGCCCTATGAAGGGGGGGGAAAAAAAAAAAAAAAAAAAAAAAAATCACCACTCTGGAACAAATCCTTGGTAAAGTCAGAGCGCTCCCAAGTCATCTGTTACTATTTTCATCCTGGCCAAGAAAATCCAAGTAATTTTTAACTTCCTTAGTTTTACACAGTATCTCTTTCTCTTGTCACTCATCTGAATCTCAGCATCACAATTCACTGAATCCAGACTGGGTGGACACAGACACATCAACACATAATTTATTTACACTTACACTGTTCATACTTGGCTCTCCGATGCTGCGGCCGTGTGCTTCGTGTTCATCAAAGTCTCAGAATGTTCCCATTATTCTTCACTCATGCCAGCAGAGTCAAGGCTTTCCAGTTAGAGGAAATGTAACATTTTGGTGGTAAAAAAGAAATTTGCCCTTTACCTGTCCCCCACCCCCTACCCTGGTGTGATAGGATATAGAACTGTTTATGTCATATGGAAATCATAGCTGACACCTCAGACAACCTATACCTGCTGCTCCCAACCTCCCTTCTGCTCTTAGGAAGGATCAGGAACAGACTTTGGGCCAGGCACACTATTCCAGAACAACCATCCCACTCAGGCGACTCTCTTCTGCACGACACAGCACGCACGCACAAATAACAAACGTAAGTCCACCATCAGAAGGGAGTGGAGAACAGTTCAAAACACAAGAAGCTGCCTTGAGAGCGGGCTGCAGCTGCTAAAAAACCCCTAACCCAGCCTGGAGGAGCCACCGTGAAAGCAGGCTGATACAAGAATGGGCCAGAAGCAAAATTCATGACCCTGGCACTTCATTGCCTCTATTCCCTTTATGTTTTAAATTGCAGATCAAGAGATTAAGGCCCAGTCTCCAAAGTATCTGGATGCCTAAAAAAAACCTAGGGGTGCTTAACGAATTTCTCAGAAGCATTTCAGCATTTCTGCATCATTAAACCCACACATTGAGTGCATTCAGAAAGAACTTTTGGACTAGATTTCACCCTGGTGGTGGTGTCATCCTAGCACTCTGCAGTAGCTTACTTCCTCTTCTGTGCTCACCCTCATGATCCCAAACTAGGGAAGACATAAGTTTATCCAAGTTCCTAGAACTACAGAAATGAGCTTCCAAAGCACAGCAGATGCAGTCTTTGAAACACACACTGAAGACTGTATACTGGTGAAGTACTAGGTGAATCGGGAAGAACTACAGCTGACTCCCTTTCTTTTAAGACAGAGAAGCACTATACAAAAATTTATGTATTTACTCTCAACACCACATGAGGTAGAAGTACTTTACAAATGGAGAAACTGAGTACAGGAATATAGATGGAATAAGGGAACACAAAATACAATGCAGAATCAGGAACAAAACTCAAGTTGCTTTGTCAAAACCCATTTTGATGAGTGAAACGGTATTTACCTTTAGAATGCCCTTGAAGATATTAAATACAACAGAAACCAGGCTTTGAAAATAAACACAGTACTTTGTATAAAAAATATGGAACCTAAAATGAGTTGCTGAATAGTCTAGTATATGAAATACCTAGAACTACGTACATTAGTACAAATGAAGAAGTAAAACCTAAATGGAAGAAAGTATTAGCACCCTACAGTAAGTTTATTACACCTAAGGAGTGTGATTCAGGCTAGCTAAGCAAAAGTGGTTTTACACCTTTTTCCTCATCTCAATCTGAATTCCAGCCCTGCCCCCCCGCTCCGCATTCCCTTCTACAGCCTTTTCCAGCTACTTTATTGTTCAAGATCATAGCTAATAGTTGCTCAATGTAACTTTGAAATAAGCAGTTTACTCCTACTGCTTAAAGAGCTCCCAGGTCACCCACAGAGTTCCACGATGACAAACAGCTATGTTTCCAATTAATCACATTCTTTTCATAAATCCATTCTAAAATAAGGTCAGAAACAGTACTGCCAGTTCAGATCCAGTTTACTTGTAGTTCTTCTTTGGGGGTTTAACCAAACCTTGTTGTAATACTGGAAGTGACAAATTTAAGTCAGTCAACATTGCCATCCTAATTACAAAGTGTAATACAGCTAGAATCCCAAAGTCAGAACCATACAAACTAAGGAAGAAAGTTTTTGCTGTAAACAGCTACCTAAACAAAAGAAGATGTTGTGCAGAAAGGGTACTAGTCTTCAAGAAGAGTTTGTTTTTTTGCTTTTAATTCTTGTACTGGTTGAATAATCACTGCAGACTTTTGTTACTCAGAAAAATTGTATGAATTAATGAAAATAAGCAATATATTATTTCATCATATCACCAAATTTATAGTTTGTGTGTTAGACTGGGGCTGGCTCGACTGGTATTAAACAGGTATGTCTGAAACACAAAATGACATAAATTAGACATGCCATGAGACATGTACAATTAATTTCTACTAAAATGTGGATAATTAAACCCACTTCTACACCAATTCTTTTACACTTTTAATGGCAATAGTGACTAGTATTTTAGTAAGAGGGTAAAATTCAGTAACAGGTACAAGGACAGCCATACAACTCAAAGATACTGTTTGCACAGCTTCCAGTTCCACTGTGAAAATATACCCCCTCCAAAATAGAAATAGGCACTTCATCCTTAAAAATGAAGCACTCTTTTGTTCTTCAGTCATCATCAACAGTTGGCTTGATTGTCACTCCTCTTCTGATTTGACCCCAACCAATTAAACTGCAAAAAGAAAAACAGTTTATATTACTTTTAATAGTAGACAGAAATATCGTGGATAAATCAACATCCTTCTGTCGTTCTTACACCTTCAGTTCTCGCAATTTGAATTTTCTCCACTTGTCTCCCACCCAAAACATCCTACAAGATCTAAGACTGGTTAGTGGAAACACAGAATAAAAAAGGATGAAGGACAGAGAACATTTGTATGTTTGTAATCAGCTAAGGATGTCCCTTTGAACAGTAAACTAAAAATCTGAAAACGTTGTAACTTATGTAGTGCTGGTGGGCTGTAAATCTATTCACAGCTTGATCTCTTTCACCTATGCCTAAAGTGCTGCATTACTTTCAAATAGAAATGAAAATGTGAAAATTCAGACAAGATAATAGTAAGATTATAAAGAGAGCTGTTACTCTCACTGAACATGTACCCTATAAAGGTAATGTTTGAGTTACAGCCTAACTGTGGTGATACCGCTCAATTTAGGGTTAAACACGATGCACCGTCCTTTAAGGAGAACTATTACTCAATAGTTTCACTAGGTAGGCCTGGCTACTTTGTATAAACCATGCAGGCTTTGCCTACTATTACACCCTTGAAGAAGGGACTAAAGACTGGTCAAAAGGAAACGGCCTGCTCCAGAAGGCACCGGATGATTGCCAAAGAAGCGTGAACTAGGGAGAAGTAAAGGCGGCAGGGGGAGATCGCGACCACCGACTCAATTCAAGACCTGAAAGACTGACCCCTCACACACTCCTTAAGCATGGGCTGTAGAATAAAAGAACACTGTACTTCTAATTCGAAGCAGAGAAAACCTTTGCCCAATAGAAATGGTGGCAGATAAGCAACTATCAATAATGATCTGGGGGAAGGACTTTGGAAACTAAATAGGTGAATCCAAAACTGTATAAATTGCTTGCTTGCTTAACTGCAGGGTGTGCTAGCTTTGTGGAATTACCACCTAGCACACCTCTTTGCACAAATACGAAATAAGTAACGTCTCTCCCAAGTGTGTGATTGTTGGCTCGTTGCACACAGGGTAACGAATCCACTTTTCGGACAACTCAACTCAACTCTCAGGCAAGTTCTACTACTTATATTCAGTAAAATGAAGGCCCCTTTTATAGGCCACTGTTGCCTCAGAAAAATAGGCTTTTATGAAGAAATTAAGATTATGTCCATTTCCACAGTCAGCAGGCAGTCCGTGTCATTAATACAACCTTCAAAACATTTCCAGCTTCTGGCAAGGAGACACACAGAAACCACATGTGCATCTCAATTTAATTTGCTAAGACAGTAGAGCCTGACTCTGGACACCAGAAAAGGAACTGGAGTATATAAGCCCAGCACTTCCCACTTTTTCAGACTACATTCATAGGTTATAACTAGTCCACCTGAGAATTCACTGTTCCTCGGAATCACTAGTGTATCCTGTTTGCTTGGCCATTTGCTGTTTAACCTCTATGCATCTATATATTTATCCTTTTCATCTCTTGCTTTCTCACTTTCTTCCACCTTTTCAGTACTCCATTGTCTCGGGCTACGAGCTCCTTTTCACAGTACCAACCGTGTATTATCTTTACTCCAACTGGATTTTATTATGCTGCTCTTCCCAGTTTGCCTCCTTTCCCTTTTCTCAACTTTGTTTCCTTATGTTGTCTCTTTGTCCTTTTCATACAGCATAGAAGGCAGCTTTTTAATAACAGGATCTGTACAGTGCGCTGCCAGTACTTGCCCACCCCATAATCCAGAGTCAAGCAGGCTTTCCAGCAAAATTTGGTCATGTTTTTCAAGCAGGAAGTAATCTACAGAAGCAACAAAACTCACATTAAAATTTACATAGGCTAGCAGTCTATAGCTCAAGAAAAAAAGAGCATAATTTCCAATATAAATAATTTCTCCTCTTCCTTCTGCTTTCCCTGACTTAATTTGGGTCCTGTCTTTTTTTTTTCCCCCTCCTGTTCAAGACATGTTATCTTTTTCCTTGGGTTTTTTTTTTTTTCCCCAGCGAGTAATCTCTTCCACAATTTGTCAGCTAGCTCTGAGACAGCAGGCACTAAATTCCCATCTACGCTTCCTTGTTGATCTGAAAAAGAAACATGCATCCATGGATATTTAAAGCTTGGTTCGTTTTCATACAGTGGAGACTTCTTGTAGTATAAGGGAACATGGCCATTTTCACAAGAGCTGTCCAGGGTCAACGCATCTAAATACCCCTAAGTTCTTATGATACTCAGGTAGTCTTAGGGAACACGTAACAGGTACAGTATGCATAATCATCTAGAAAGAAGTATGGCGCTAAGATTAAAATGAATCACCAACCAATTCTGCTCACCATTTTCAGCCTCCAGACACTTCTGTGCAGTCAGACATTTTATATTTGTAATGTGAATGGGTCAATCCAGTTGATACCTTTTTCTTTCCTCTCTACTCACAGTACATAAACTACTCAAAACTTAGAACGTCCCTCCTCCATTCCCCTGCTATTACTTCAAGGTTGCACTAGGAATCACATACAGCTCCACAGGTAGAATACCATTGACTTAGGTGTGTATAAAGACAGGCTTTGACTTAACATTACTAGAATTTCCAAACCTCTCTGCCAAGATTGCCTGCTGTTAGCTTAATTTACAGCATGGCAGTTTTGGCAACAAACCATGAACCTCAGATGTTTCTCTGTCTGTTAACTAATAGGTATCTACCCAATTATAGTGCTTCTCTAAAAAAATAGGCTAGTAGTGGAATGAAGCATTCCAAAATAATGGTGTCAGTGTGTTAGAGAATCCAGAGGAATTTTTCTTAAGAGACACATACACTTACCTATTCTAGAACAAAATCAGATCCATGTATTTTTTTGTTAACAATATAACAACCAGGTAGTCTACCAATTTAGCACCAACTTACCGCCAGTGTTTCTCAACTCTTCGACTCAGGGCAATTTTTTCTCCCACTTCTGTGCATACTGGGTTAGTTAGCACAATCTTCCCCAAATCAGCCTTTACTGCACTGACTCTCCCTCCAGTAGATAAGGATCCTATGTTTACCATCAAAACTTCATTCTTCGATAATTTTTGCACCTGAAGAAAGACATACAAAACTCTGAAACTTAAGCTTTAGTATCTAAAAAAACCAACCAACACAGACAATATCAAGTATCTTCTGTTACCACCTGCCATAAAAAAAAAA
>VYZV01032422.1:52691-97880 GCA_013401275.1 Pandion haliaetus | reverse complement strand
GTTGCTAAGTAATGTTTAGCCTAAAGTCAAGACTTTTCGGCTNGACTTTTCGGCTTTTGATGCCCAGCCAGAAAGAAAGCTGCAGGGGCACAAGAAGCTGGGAGGGAACACAGTCAGGGCAGCTGACCCAAAGTGGCCAATGGAGTATTCCATACCATGTGACGTTTAGGAACTTGGTGGGGATTGCCACTCAAGGACGAACAGGCGCGTCGGTTGGTGGGTGGTGAGCAATTGCATTGTGCATCACTTGTATATTCCAATCCTTTTATTATTACTGGTGTCATTTCATTAGTATTATCATTATTAGTTTCTTCCTTTCTGGTCTATTAAACCGTTCTTATCTCAACCCACAAGTTTTAGTTCTTTTCCTGATTTTCTCCCCCATCCCACTGGGTGAGCATGGGGAAGTGAGTGAGCGGCTGCGTGGTGCTTAGTTGCTGGCTGGGGTTAAACCACGACACACTTCTACTAAGTGCTTGTCAGGCCACACCTGCAGTATTGTGTCCAGTTCTGGTCCCCAGAATTAAAAAAAGACATGAACAGACTGAAGAGGGTCCAAAGGAGGCCATTAAGATGTTCATAGGGCTGGAGAACCTGCCCTTTGAGGAAAGACTGAAGGAGGAGAGCAGAAGGTTCAGGGGGGATCTCATCACAGCATTCCAGTACATAAAGGGTGGCTCCAAAGGGTACGGAGGCTCTCTCTCCACAAGGAGCGCCATGGAGAACACAAGGGCTGACAGGTGCAAGTTGCACCAGGAGAGGTTTCATTTCAATATGAGAGAAAATTTTTACAGTGAGAGCAATCATTCAATGAAACAACCTCCCCAGGGATGTGACGGAGTTCCCATTGCTAGAGGTTTTTAATATGCAGCTAGACAAGGTGCTAGAAAATTTCATCAAGGCTCCCTTTCCCATAAAACGTTGGAGCACTTGATCTTTCAAGGTCCCTTCCAACCTGGGCTGCTCTATGATTCTATGATGATTTTTAAGCTGTTCAAGTCTGGAATCCTGTCGTGGTTTAACCCCAGCCAGCAACTAAGCACCACGCAGCCGCTCACCCACTCCCCCCCCACACCCAGTGGGATGGGGGAGAAAATTGCGAAAAGAAGTAAAACTCGTGGGTTGAGATAAGAACGGTTTAATAGAACAGAAAAAAACCTAATAATGATAATGATAACACTAATGGGATGACAACAATAATAATAAAAGGATTGGAATATACAAGTGATGCACAACACAACTGCTCACCACCCTCTGACCGACCAACCCGGAAGTCCCCTAGCCGCAACGCGCCCGCCGCAGTTCCTAAAACGTCATATGGTATGGAATACTCCGTTGGTCACTTTGGGTCAGCTGCCCTTTACTTTTCCCCCCAGTTCATGCTTCTTTGACAATCATCTGGCTTTTTTTAATTATAACCCATATTACATGGAAGATACACTGTCTTGCATAGAGCCTCCAACCCAAAAAAATTCTAAACATGGCAAAATATCTGGATCCCTGTTGTCTTTGGTACTAGAATTCAAATCGGTACATTACACACCAAAGTCTGCAAGATCTACTATTTCATAATCGACTTCATTTGGAAAGGGCCATCTCCTCCCTCTGATAGCTTTAGTATTCCCAAAGCGTACACCAGTAGGACAACATTGCATTTTTCACTGGCATTTCCAGTAAAGCTTGAGCTGAACCAGTTGGGGTCAAAAATGCCCCAGGAGAAAGGAGACCTTTCCTTATCCTACACTCGCAGGATCATAGCTCATAGCTTTTTCTCTTCAAAATGTTCTTTTGCAAGAACCTCGCCTCTGTCCCCATCTGCCCCTACTGCCTTTAATTCAGGATCACAGCCAGGCTCGCTAAAATCCCAGCAATTACTGAAAGCACTAGTGCACTTCTTATACTGCTCCAAAGCACAGACTCCTGTAAAGTCTACACAATATGCTGCAGCTGAACAGTAGGAGAACTGGGGTTATTGTCTCTTATACCAACTGCACGCCTCGGCTCTCTTTCACTCCTTGTTTGTTTTTCATCAGCACCTGTTGCTCATCAGATGTTTGGAGCAAAGACAGCCATGCTCCTTTTTCCTCCCTATCTCCTTTCACAATGTGACTAGGCTGAGTTTTAGGAATTACAGGTCATTAACGTTGGAGAGAATAACACACAGCAGTGCATCCAGAGAAGGGCAACAAAAATCTTAGTTCTTTCAATGGTTTGCAATCAAGTTACCTTCCTGTAGCTTTGCTAGGAGAGACTACATGACCTGACATAAAACATAAAGTCTTAGGCATTTTGCCACCAGTTTCCCTGCAAAATACACCAAGTACATGCAAAATAAACCAAGTTCTTCGACATCTATACTGTGGTGATGGCTTGTCATTTTCCAGTTTTGTTTTTTTTGTTTGAGTTTTGTTTTATTTTTTGCCAAAAGCATCTGTTCATGGGGAAAAAAAAGCTATTTAAGGAAAAATACCAGACCTGATGGTTTTCCTGCCAAATATTTCTGATGAGCTTTAAAGTATTTAGAACTAATCTTTAAAACTGTGAAAGAGAAGAGTTGGGAGAAGAAGAGGGATCATTGTCACTTTTTGTAACCTCACAAATAAATGAAGGTTACAAGTAAAATGAAGATTCAATTCACTCAAGCTCATTTTTCCCCCAGTGTCTCTATGATAGCTGAGTTTCACTGTAAACTGGGAGAAGAAAACTTTTCAGGAACAGAAAAAAAAAATGAAGCAACAACTAAAAAAAAAAGCAAACTTTCTCAGGAGACAGAAAACCCCTTCCTATTCATTTCTAAGTCACACCTTTAAGACACTTAACAAGAGAGATTTTAAACGCTTCTGCCCAGGGATGGCTCTTAGACTGGGAACACCAGCATCCCACCCCACCTGAGCTTACCGTTGTAAAGTCTTTCTGACCTCTTTTCTTTGTGCTGAACACAGAGATTTGTAACCGATGTGCTAGCACTGAGCCCAGGACTGCAGCCACAGCGGCAGGGCACATGCTACATGAGGTAGCACCCTGTACCTGTGCAGTAGCACTAGTGAAGGGGGGTCAGCGCCAGCCCAAAGGCCCTGCTGGTGCCAGTGCCTCTGCTTATGTGATTCCTTACCCTGCTGTCCTGGTTTTGGCTGGGATAGAGTTAATTTTCTTTCTAGTAGCTGGTATAGTGTTCTGGTTTGGACTTAGGATGAGAATAATGTTGATACACTGATGTTTTTTGTTGTTGCTAAATAGTGTTTAGGCTATTCAAGGATTTTTCAGCTTCTCATGCCCAGCCAGCAAGAAGGCTGGAGGGACACAAGAAGTTGGGAGGGGACACAGCCAGGGCAGCTGACCCAAAGTGGCCAGAGGGATATTCCATACCATGTGACGTCATGTCTAGTATATAAACTAGGGGGAGTCGGCCTGGGGGGCCATTGCCGCTCAGGAACTAACTGGGCGTCAGTCGGCAAGTGGTGAGCAGTTGCATTGTGCATTACTTGTATATTCCAATCCTTGTATTATTATTATTTTCATTTTATTATTTTTATTATTATCATTATTATTTTCTTCCTTTCTGTTCTGTTAAACTGTCCTTATGTCAGCCTCTGAGTTTTACCTTTTTTTTCCCACTGATTCTCTCCCCCATCCCACTGGGTGGGGGGGAGGTGAGTAAGCAACTGCGTGGTGCTTAGTTGCTGGCTGGGATTAAACCACTCTTGCCCACCTGCCTGCAGGTACACCATTTTCAGTATTGCATGCACTGAACAGCTGTGCCACACACTCGACATTCCCAATGACATGGTACTCTGGAAGCTGAGCAGAGGCAGTCCATACAATTCATCTGTCTAAAAGTCGGTGGGTGATGCTGTCTCAGGTGTCATATTGATTGACAGCAATTCATCCCGCTACCCTCTGCGAGGTGAACAAAACTGCAGATACCCAGTCAGAGGCTGCAACCATATGCCTGGACCAAGAAAAGATTGACTCTCATGGATATACTGCAACAACAAACAGGGTGTCTCATATCCACGTCTTCCTCTGTTCTGCTTTCCATGCTTGCAGTCTTATCATTCTGAGCAATGCCAGTACTGTGTCTCCCCACCGGCACCTTGCACTGCACCAGGCATGCTAGTCTTGAGCAGCAGAAAGGGCTGCACTCACCATTGTGTTCAAACTGCAATGCCTTGCTACCAGCTCAGAGGCCAGTGCTAACCTGATTCAGATTGTAAGATTGGGTTTGGCATGTTTCCATGACTGCCCACCTGTAAAGATTATGGAAGCATGTGTGACAGCAGTCAAGAGAAAAAAGGTACAAAAAAAAAACCAACCTCTCTTTGGTTCTTTCCTCTTTTCCAGTTTGCACAGCAGTTCACATAGGAAGGGCAGTGCACTCAAGCAGTTGTTGGGCTGCTGACTGCTCCACTCACTGCAGGCTTAGTCTGCAGCCTCAATGGTCACCCCAGCTACCTGTTTGCTGTGAAAACCTACACAGCTGCTTGAGGTCTATAGGGAATCAGAAGAACTTACTAAGCAGTGCTTTGAGGTCATCAGATGCATGGCGGTAGAGAGCAGCAGGGAACCATCTACCTAACTGGGCTAACCTGGGACGAGTGGAGGCAACCATCCAGAGTTTCCGATCAGGGAAGATGTTGTCCATGTGGAGAGCTGTGAAGTCTGTTCCCCATGCTCCTGGGTGGAGGATGGTGCAAGCTCCACCTGTGCAGGCTGTGCTCTGGTGGAGTCACCCAGGCAGTGGGTGGAGGAGCTGCAGGACGAAGTCAGCAGGTTACACTGCATTGGGGAGGGGGAACAAAATACAAACAGAGTATTCTTCAAGGCTGTATTGGGTTTACATGTCAAGGTTTTGGTAGAGGGGGGGTTAGAGGGGTGGCTTCTGTGAGAAGCTGCTAGAAGCTTCCCCAGTGTTAAACAGAGAAAATGCCAGCCGCCTCCGAGACAGACGCACCGCTGGCCAAGGCTGAGCCAATCAGCAATGGTGGTAGCGCCTCTGGGAGAACATATTTAAGAAGGGGAAAAATCTGCTGCGCAACAGCAGCCAGGAGAGAGAAGTGAGAATATGTGCGAGAAAAAGACCTGCAGACCCCCAGGTCAGTGAAGAAGGAAGGGAAGGAGATGATCCAGGCGCCAGAGCAGAGATTGCCCTGCAGCGCGTGCAGAAGACCATGGTGAGGCAGGCTGTCCCCCTGCAGCCCAGGGAGGTCCACGGTGGAGCAGATATCCACCTGCAGCCCGGGGAGGACTCCATGCTGGAGCAGGTGGGTGCTCGAAGGAGGCTGTCACCCTGTGTGAAGCCCGTGCTGGAGCAGGCTCCTGGCAGGACCTGTGGATCCGTGGAGAGAGGAGCCCACGCTGGAGCAGGATTTCTGCAGGAGTTGTGACCCCACAGGAGAACTACGCTGGAGCAGTCTGTGCCTGAAGGACTGCAGTCTGTGGAAGGGACCCATGCTGGAGTAGTTTGTGAAAAACTGCAGCCTGTGGGAAGGACCCACGTTGGAGAAGTTCGTGAAGGACTGTCTCCTGCAGGAGGAACCCCACACTGGAGCAGGGGAAGAGCATGGTGGGGAAGGATTGGCAGAGACAACATCTGATGAACTGACCGCAGCCCCCCAGTCCCCATCCCCCTGCATCACTGTGGGGGAGAAGGTAGAGAAAATCAGATGTGAAGTTGAGCCCAGGAAGAAGGGAGGGGTGGGGGGAAGGTGTGTTTAGATTTGGTTTTATTTCTCAGTATCCCACTCTGATTTGATTGCCAATAATTTAAATTAATTTAGCCAAGTCAAATCTTTTTTTCTGTGACAGTAATTGCTGAGTGATCTCCCTGTACTTATCTCAACCCAGAAACCTTTTGTCATATTTTCTCCCCCTGTCGTGTTGAAGAAGAGGGGAGTGATAGAGTGGTTTGGTGGGCACCTGGCGTCCAGCCAAGCTCAAGCCACCACAGAGGCATTGGAAGAAGAAATACTAGGACCCCGTGGCACTGACCTCCAAGGACTACCAGACAAGGAGCGTCAACAGCAAACAGACAGCACCCTGGAGAAGGAGTTGCCATGGTCTCTGGTGACTCATGGCAACAGGACATCACCTGTCCCCATTTCCTCATATGTACCAAGCAGCAACAGATACGAAGGCTTGGCAGTGGATTAAGCCAATGAGCAAAACTCGCAGGGAGAAACTGCACTACTCCTACACACTAAAAGCCGCAAAAGGAAGCGGTAAGTGCTAGTAGTGGGTGACTCTGCTGAGAGGCACCGAGGCACCCATCTGCCAGCCTGATACACAGTCAAGGGAAGTTTGCTGCCTGCTAGGAGCCAAGATCCAGGAGAGAGACTCCACAACCAGTAAAAAGCACAGACTACATGTGAAAGAAATCAGTCAAGGAAAGCAGGAGATCAGCATGGCTGAGTAAGGTAAAAATGAAACACAAGAGGGAAATGCGTAGGCAGTAGAAGCAGGGGCACATACCCTGGGAATAATATAGGGATACTACCTCATAGTGTAGGGATGGGATCAGGAAAACTAAGGCACCATTGAAGCTAAATTTGGCAAGGGATATGAAGAATATCAACAAGGACTTCTATGGATACGTTACTTAGAAAAGGAAGACAAAAGAAATTGTACCCCCCTGATAAATGAGACAGGGGATCTGGTAACAACTGACATGCAGAAGGCTGAGGTACTTGGGGAATTTTCATTGTACACCTTGACGAGAATTAAGCACGCATTTGTGCTTAAATATATTAAAAAAATATTAATGAACAATGCATTGAACAGAGCCCTACTGCCATAAGCTGTTCTCTAAGCAGCCTGCAAAGATGCATTACCAGCCAATTCCTTATCCACATTTGCACCAGCACCAATCCTGTAAGCATCAGCATGGAGCACCTCAGCTTAGTGTTGTGTCCATCCCCCAGCCCAGCTCTGCTGCCCAAAGGTGGCCCATGAGCATTCACATTCCAGGATAGCTACAAGACAATGCTGCAGCTGTTTCTTATCTGTTCACCAAGAGAAACTTCACTCTGGTGGCCTTCTACAATGGAATGACTGCATTGGTGGATAAGGGAAGAGCAACTGGCGCCATCTCTCTTGAATTCTGTAAGGCCTTTGACATGGTCCCACACAACATCATTGTCTCTTAGATTGGAGAAATACGGGTGTAATGGATGGACCGTTTGATGGATAAGGAATTGGCTGGATGGCTGCATCCAAAGAGATGCAGTCAATGACTCAATGTCCAAATGGAAATCAGTAACAAGTGGTGTCCCCCAAGTGTCCATATTGGGACCAGTAGTATTCAATATCATTATTAATAACATAGATAGTGGTATTGAGTGCACCCTCAGTAACTTTACAGATGACACCAAGCTGAGAGGTACGGTTGATACGCTTGAGAGAAAGGGATGCCATCCACAGGCACCTTGACAGGCATGAGCGGGCCAATGTGAACTTCATGGAGATCAAGAAGGACAAGTGCAAGGCCCTGTATCTGGGTCAGGGCAATTCCCAATATCAATACAGACTGCGGGATGAATGGATTGAGAGTAGCCCTGCAGACAAGTACTTGGGTATTCCAAAGGATGAAAAATTGGACATGAGCTGGCAATGTACACTCGCAGCCCATAAGGCCAACTGTATCCTGGGCTGCTTCAAAAGCAGTGTGGCCAACAGGTCAAGGGAGGTGATTCTCCCCCTCTACTCTGCTTTTGTGAGATCCCACCTGGAGTACTGTGTCCAGCTCTGGGATCCCCAGCACAAGAAAGACATGGTCCTGTTAGAGCAGGTCCAAAGGTGGCCACAAATATGATCAGATGGATGGAACACCTCTCCTATAAAGAAAGGCTGAGAGAGCTGGGGTTGTTCTGCCTGGAGAAGAGAAGGCTCTGGGAAGACCTTATTGCAGCCTTTCAATATATAAAAGGGACTTACAAGAATGACAAAGAGACACTTTTACCAGGGCCTGTAGCGACAGCACAAGGGGCATTGGTTTTAAACTGAAAGAGGGTACATTTAGATTAGATATAAGGAATAAACTCTTTGCAATGAGGGTGGTGAGACACTGTAACAAGTTCCCAGAGAAGGTGTGGATGCCCCCATCATTGGAAATGTTCAAGGTCAGGTTGGACGGGGCTTTGAGCAACTGACCTAGTGGAAGGTGTTCCTGGCCGTGGCAGGGGCATTGACCTAGATGACCTTTAACCATCCCTTCCAACCCAAACCATTCTTTGATTCTGTGGAACAGAAATATGTCTTGGAAGCCAGTGACTCTAACCCCATACAAATAAGCTGTATGGGCCTTACGTTATCATTAAGGCCCTACAAATGGTAGGGTATGGTATTGAAATAATATTAGATTAATTTGTGCACACTAACGTATCTGCATATGATGAAATATGTAACAGTGGAGAATTCAGCATGAATTTAGGAGCTGTTTATGATACATGCTAGCTATACAATGTAATTCTGTATTTAAGGAGTACTTATTCTGTATATGTTTCTTATATTACCAGATACAATTTCAGTGTAGTTTGGAGAGAGATTTAAAACTGTTGAACTGATTTCCATATTCTACCATTCAAGACTGTGGGATGAAAAATGTCTTTTGTAAATGAATTATTCTACATTTTATAAATTAATAAATATATCTGCATACTATAGATTGCGTATGTCTAACTATTCCTTTGATATTGGTACAAGATCAAGAGGACATAAATTATTCAGAAAACAATTTAGGCTGCTAGTTAAGAGAATTTTTCTGACTATCAGAGAAGTAAAGTGTCAGATTAGCCTGTGAAATTTACCAGTGAACCAAGAAGTTAAATGGCTTTACACCTTTTATAAAGGCATGATCCTCATGTTAAAAAATGAAATGGGTTACATAAAATCTCTAGTGATTAACTTTCTGGTAGCTTTAAGTAAGGGATTGGAATGACCATTAGTTATGGTCTGTGTTGCACTGTGTTTATAATATAGTTAATCAATTGGTATCGCAGTTTTCAGGGCTCCTGGTGTGGAGATACCACTAATGATCCTCACTTTATAATCTATAACTTCTATTTGGACTTTTGGCTTGCTTTGCCTTCTGTTGGCATCAACAGTAGCTGTTGCATATTAAAGTTGCTCTTTAATTAACCATGTAGTAGAAATCCATGTGTGTAAGCCACATTTACAAATATTTTCTTTTCAAAGTGTTTTTCTCCCCAGGTTTTACAAGAGTAAATACTTGAATTAAAACAAGTTGTTAGCATGTCCTATGTATTTGCCTGGAGTTTTTTACTGCTCTTCAATAATGTAATTTTCTGCTAAAAAGCTTTACTATGGAATATGCCCTTCTACATTATACAATATAATAACCTACTGCTCATTTATGTATTTTAACAAAATAAGAATGATCTAAAAAGCCTTCAAAAATTTTTTGATGCTGTGCATGTATTCATGCACACAGCCTGCTGCTGGCATAGTCATAAAATAATAACACAAAGATACCTTCCTGCATCAGGCCAGTGATCCATCTGCTAAACCTGTCCAGGCAGAATCAGGGTGCCACCCCCAAAAGCTGCACGAGAAGATAGTCTTTAGGGACATCATGGTGGTGTTTGTGTTCGGTGACCCACACCCTGCGCTCCCCCAGCAACCACACAGTGGGCATGTCATTGCCTTATACCTTTAGAATTTATTTTAGACCTGCTGTCCGTGAATTTCTGTATCCCGTTTCTGAACCTGCTGAAACCATCGGCCTCCTGCACCCTTGGGGCAGGCCATCCCAGAAGTTCAGCACCTGCTACACAAAGCAGTTCCTTTTATTTGACAACAAAGTATTGGAATGTGTCCAGAGGAGGGCAACAAAGATGGTAAAAGGACTAGAGGGCATGACATAAGAGGAGCGGCTGAGGATAGCAGGTTTGTTCAGCTTAGAGAAGAGGAGACTGAGGGGTGGCCTCATTGCTGTCTACATCTTCCTCATGAAGGAGAGCAGAGAGGGAGGTGCTGATCTCTTCTCTCTGGTGTCCAGTGATAGGACATGAGGGAATGGCTTAAAGCTGTATCAGGGGAAGTTCACATTGAATATTAGGGAAAAGTTCTTCACCAAGCACTGGAACAAGCTCCTCAGGGAAGTGGTCATGGCCCCGAGCCTTTCAATGTTCAAGAAACATTTGGACAACACTCTTAGATATAGGGTTTAACTTTTAGGTTGCCCTGTGTGGAGTCAGGAGCTGGAGTTGATGATCCTCGTGGGTCCCTCCCAACTCAGGATATTCTATGACTGTAAGATAAACAGTTCACCTGGTAGTTCCCAGGAGTGCCCCCTCCAACTAATACTGCAGGGGTTTGTGAATAACAGGTCTGCATTCATGTTACACATTGCTTTCATGATTGATCATGTTGAACTCTCTGAAAGCTGTTTAGGAAAGGAAACAAATGTTTCTGTTGTTATCTAGCCTGGTAACTTTATCTGGAATATCCTGTGGAAGTGAGAACCAATGGCTGTCCAGGACATTAATGACTGAGAAGGGGGAGCAGTAAGAGACAGCTGGCTCTCAGGTGAGGCATCTTAGGCAGATGAAGGCACAGCACAACTGGTTTGTATGCAAAGGCATAGGAGGCAGCTGTGCTTTTTGGCTAAGGTTTTTTGAACACCCATTTTGGCATTCACTGAGAAGAGTAGGCACATTTGCATTAAATCACTGAACTCACAAGTTTATTTAGGCTGACAAAAAAATGGCAAACCATGTATCAGCAACTAAAACCAAACCATTTGTTAATAAATACCTGAGGTTAGGGACTCAGTAATTAAATTGTATTTTAAATCATGTCCTTGTTAACTTCGTTCCTAGAGCCAAATGTCTTAATTGCTTCATGCCTGATGACATTGCTGTATCTGATTTCTGCGGCAGTCAGCACTGCCATCCTATAAACCAATGTGACTGTGTTTCCACTGGTGAAGGGGCTGTGCTTCCCAGTGGGAGGCTTATGGCTCTGCAGACAGCATGCAGGAGTCAAGAGCACTGGTGAGATCAAACCACAGACGCTAAGGGTGTGAGCCAGATCTAGGCACAGGGACCAGCTGCCTTTCAAGTTTCCCTTGCTGCATCCAGCCCAGGCTGGGGGCTGACTCAGAGGATGTCCATCTCTCACCCCACCAGTGCCCATCTGCCACACGTGTCATGCTTCAGACCCACGGAGCACCCCATGTCACACTGCACGCCTCTGCTGGGGCCTTGGGTCACCCTTTTGGTCTTGCCCAGGCCTCAGCTGCAACGACTGTGGCACGGTCAGGCCTGGGCATGCAGGGAGCCTGGGGAAAGGGGCTCGGAGCATGCAGAGAGCTCGCACCTCTGCCCTCAAGCACCTCCAGAGCTGGAGGCTGCAGATACCGGTGAGAGGGAGTAGCAGGCATATCCTTACACATATCTCTCCCGTGAACAGGTCCAAACTTTGGGAGTTCCCAGCTTACCCAGACTCCAGTGTAGATTTCAACACCAGCTACTTTTAATTCTGGCACCATACGCAGGCCAAAGACAGGTAAAATCAGATTACCTGTGGCATGAGCAGCAGTGCTCAGGACTTAAACTGACAGCTGGACTTCAGGCTCATTAAAGAATTTCCTAGATATGCTCCCCGGTCAGAAATATGTGTGCATATAAATACACCTGAATTGGAGCAATTTTATTTTAGCTAAACTTTTCCACAACTTAGAAGATTGAAATTCAAGGCCTAAGACCAGATTTTTTTTAAAGTTTTCTTATTTTTCAGCTCTTTTCTCTGAAGTAGTAGCTCTTCTAGAGTGGGCTACAGCCCAGATTTTTAAATATTCGTATGCAAATACTGTGCACAGCAGGGTACTTGTGAGTATTGTCTGTAAAACCCTGAGAAGCAGTTCTAAGTGCTCCCAAGTCTGCTTTCACAGGGCTAGGATTATGGAGTTTTTAGGTCAAAACCAACATTTAACTCACACACTCGATGTTACAATTACAGCAAAATATTACAAAAGGCTTTCAAAATTATTTGAATAAATGAAAGCTGTTAGGAAGTAAGTATACTGGGAAGCCTCAGACAGAATTCCTCCCTCTATTCCTGTTGCTTATATTCCAATATACATTTTCAGCAAAACATTTACACTCCTAATCACTGCCACAAACTTAGTATAAAACATGTATATGATTAAGGCTAGAGATTGGGTTTTTTTCTAAATGTCTTTTTTTCCCCAGCTACTTTTAATTTTAACAGTTTGAGGTTGGAAGTGTTACAGATCTGGTGTCTGTCTAACAATACACTATTTGGGAAGTATTTTTTGTCAAAGCTAAGAATTCGTTTTTCCTTTCAAAAACAAGCATTCAGCTGTGAATAGCAGCAAGGAAATAAAAATCCTATCTCTCATGAGAGACAGACAATTAGGTATTACCGTGAATTTGAGCTGCATTAGGAGTTTTATAAAAATTATGTTCTGGTAGTGCAGGACATCTGGATTCTTCAGCCGAGAAGCTCATGGTGCAAGGAAACAAGGGGACTGCTGTGTGTGGGGCTGTTCTAGGTTAGCCGTGGTGTGGCACATGCAAAGGGCCCCTGAAGAACTTCAGCCCTGCTGCTGTGGGGTACACAAGTCACCAGGACTCATACCTACACTGTGCCAGTTGAGCAGGAGCTGAGCTCAGACCCTTTGCAGCTCTTTTAATTCATTGCATGGTGAATACACATGCTGTGGAGGAGCTAAGGATGTTGCTGATGATCCTATGAACTCATAGGCTGGGCTCCTCCTGTCTTGCCCGAGTGCTGAGCACCAGGCATTCCTCATGTGTCACCTCCTAGGGCCCGGCAGGAAGCAGCTGCTGAGGCCTCACCATCACCTGGAGCTGGACACACCAACAGGCCGTCCCACACAGCCCAGCCAGCGGAGACAAGCTGTGTTACCTTGGCACTTCCAGGTATCAACCGGCACGTGGCTGCCTGAATATCTGTGTTAGCTTGCACTGCCTGCACAAGTGTGTGAGCCAGCATGCGCTGTCGTCACGTGGAGCTCCCAGCGTCTCACCTTGGGGCTTCAGATGTCCCAGAAAGGCAGAGCAGTGCTGCTTATCTGAGGCTTTTGCCAAAGTTGCCTGTTGTGGTTTAACCCCAGCCAGCAACTAAGCACCACGCAGCCGCTCACTCACTTTCCCCCACCCAGTGGGATGGGGGAGAGAATCGGAAAAAAAAGTAAAACTCGTGGGTTGAGATAAGAACAGTTTAACTGAACAGAAGGGAAGAAACTACTAATTATAATAATAACAAAATTACAATAATAATAATGAAAGGATTGTAATGCACAATGCAATTGCTCATCACTCGCTGACCAATGCCCAGTTAGTTCCCAAGTGGCAATCCCTCCCAGCGTCACTCCCCCCAGTTTATATGCTAGACATGACGTACCCCTTTGGCCAGTTTGGGTCAGGTGTCCTGGCTGTGTCCCCTCCCAACTTCTTGTGCCCCTCCAGCCTTCTTGCTGGCTGGGTAAACAAAGCTGAAAAATCCTTGACTTTATGTATAAACACTACTTAGCAACAACTGAAAACATCAGTGTGTCACCAACATTCTTCTCATACTGAATCCAAAACATAGCACTATACCAGCTACCAGGGAGACAATTAACTCTATCCCAGACAAAGTCAGGACATTGCCAGAGAATATAAAAGCCAAAATGGGTTGGAGAGGTACTGTCACTGCTGAAAACCAGTGGAAGTCAGAGATGTTCTAATCAACAGTTTTCCAAGCAAAAAAGCACTCCTCTGTGGACCTTGCTGGGATGGTGTTTGATAAACCAGAAGAAGGTATGAGTGTGTATTGAAGGACTGATTCTGGTGTGCTGAAAACTGGACATAAATAATGGGGTGGGGGGGGTAACAATACAAACGTTACTGCTATCATAAGGACTGTCAAATAAGGAGTTTTCTTTATAAAAAACCTCCTTTTTCTAAATGCAAAATGAATACGTGATACTGCCAGAGTCAAATCCTTTTTAATGCTTTATATTTCAAATGCACATTAATTACTTTTTCTTTCAGTTTCTGTACTAAACCCACAAGATTTGTGATACTGCTTGTTGCTATGGAACTAACCCGCCCAAGATCAATGTAGCCAAAACTCAAACCATGTTTAACACAGCAGTGGCAGAGTTGTGTTCACTTTTTGACCCTCAGGGCCCTGTTCCAACAAAATTAACACAGCAGCTTTCTCCTTAAAGCAAAGCCAGCCAGTTACTCTCTGACCTTCATCTTTTTTTCAGAATAAACAAAATCAATTGTTTTGTGTCTCTCAGAACAATTCAATACTTAAAGGCAAATACCTTCTGGTCTGTATTTATGCAGTGCTTATCACAAATTGACCTAACATGTTGTTAATGGATTTACTTCCTGAATTATGTGATTTCTGGTAAGGAAAGAGTAAGATGCTTTTAAAAGTACTGCAGAATACTGAAAGTATGCAACATTAGATTAATGTCCTAATGCAACTTGCAAAAACACATTCAATGACAGATCAGTAGCTAGTGAGATTTAGGAAAATCTGACAGAACAATTAAAAAAAAAAAAAAAAAACCAAACTCCAAAATACCGAGAGCCTGCACCCTGAAGGCTAATGCATGAAGTCAGTTATGTGCATTCAGAACTGATGGCGTGAAGAGGAGAGAAATGAACACTGGAAGAAGAAAAAACAATCTCTTAGTGCAAGCAAGTCTGGTGAGATTTTTTTTCCCCCAAATCACTCAGTATGTGCAAGGAAATATTCTTTACCCTCAGACAAGGCAGCTGTCAGTGAGGAACAGACTGACTTTCTGATTATTCAAATATTGTTTTGCTGTATCAGGTTTCTGGCCACTTAGTCATTTCTTTCGGCTATAGCATCCAATGGCCATTCAGTTTTCATGCAATGACTGTTCTTATGTAACTTGCACTTGTATCAGCTCACCAGTGGATGTTTTCTTTTTTCCATCAGATAGCATATTTTGTTCTTGCAAAATACCCTAAGCATTTCAGTTCCTTTCAGGACATAAGAAATATCTATGGGTGACAATAAAATAAACTGTTATCAGTAAATCATTTGAAGAATGGAGATCTGCCCTGCAGATTCTATCAACATTACAGAATAGCCAAACAGTAAGCTTTTCACCAGCCATAGCTGCAGTTTGAGACCATCACTCTCAGCGGTCCCATTGTTCACTGAGGTTGTTTCCGAGAAAAACTCTTGCACGTCTTGAAATGAAAGAACTGGCCTGGACTACTGGATTTTGCTGCTTCAAACACCCTCTCAAAGCAGGACCAACGTACAACAGGTTTCTCAGGGTCCTGTCCATTCTAGTGTTTAATATCTCTGAGGATGGAGAACCTGAATCTCTGAGATCCTGTTCCAGTGTTTCACGGATAAAAAATATTTCCTAAAATCTAATAGGAATTTCCCATTTTCCAGTCTGTGCTGTTGCTGCTTGCCCTACCACCTGTGCACCTCTGAGAAGAGGCTGGATTCTCCTTCCTTGCATTCTCCAATCAGGCAGTTGCAGATGGCAATGAGATACCCCCTTTGCTTTCTCCTCTACTGGTATAACAAAGACACCCTCAGCCTCTCCTCTCATCTCCTGTGCTCCAGCCCCAACCAACTCAGAGGCCTCCACTGGGCTCGCTCCACTGCACCCAGGTCTGTCTTCCACTGGGGGGACCCAAACTGGATCCACTTCCCACATTTGTCCTCACAAATGCCAAACAGAGGGAAGCATCACATCCTTTAAGCTGCTGGCTGCACTTTTGCTAGAGCAACCTTGGATGTGGTTGGCCTTCAGTGCTTCAATCCCTGTTTGACTTGTCACCAGGACACCTAGATCTTACTCTGCAGAGCTTCTTTCTCTCCAGTTGACCCCAGCCTGCTCTGCTGCATGGTTATTCCTTCTCAAGTTCAGGACTGCACTGGCCTTTAGTGAACTCTCTAAGGTTCCTGTCTGCCCATTTCTGCAGCCAGAGGAGTTCTCTCTGAGTAGCAGCCTTGTCTAGCTGTCCAGCATATCAAGTGCTCCCCCCACTCTAGTGCCATCCTTGAACTGCTGAGAGTGCACTCCATCCCATCATCCACATCATTAATGAAAACATTAAATGGTGTTGACCAAAGTATCACTCTCAGGGATGCCACTAGTAAGTGACATCCTTTTGGACTTCATGCTGTTAGTCACAACTTCTGAGCCCAGCTGCCCATAGTTACCAGTTTGCCTGCAAGGATACTATGGGAAACTCTGTCGAAAGCCTTTCTAAGGTGAAGATAGGCAACATCCCTGGCTCTCCCCACACCCGCACAGCCAGCCAGCCCTTTGTAGAATGCAGCTGGGTCAGGCATGGTTTGCCCTTGGTAAATCCCTGCTGGCTGTTCCCACACCCATCCTTGTCCTTCATGTGTCTGCACCTGGCTTCCACAAGGATTTGCCCCATCATCTTCCTACATCGGAGGTGAGGCTGATGGACCTGCATGTCCCTGGATTAGTTGGACCAGAAGATAGTCACTGCAGTGTTATGCATATGGCTGGAGGGCTAGTTATGGGTTTGGCAGATGTGGATATGTAAGAGCTATTTGAGGAGCTGGGTAGTCCTTCGTAGTGATGGCCCATCTATAATAACAATTATGATCCCATGCTGCTGGATAGTTGAAATCAGAGAAACATATAATGCTTGCTAGAGCCCCAGTTACTGTTGTAGCTCATTTTAGCTAGCACAAGAAAAAAAATAGACCAAGAAAGAACAACATCTCCTCATGCATTTACTTGCCTCAATTTCCTAACATTTTCTAGTGGTGCCTGAAAATAGACCACAGACTTTAAAGGCTGTAAGATTCCAACTGTTTTTCAAGCTCCTCCTCCAAATGATCAACATAGTCACCCTTCTGTAGCCAGCTGGGTGGCTCCACAGTTAAAATACCTCTGGGGGAGCACAGATCTCACTTTTCTTTCTTGCCCTGTAGCTCTTCTGCATGTATATGCACCTTTTCTCAAAATTGCCCCCAAGGTTTAGCACCAGCAGCATTGATTGATTTCTTTGATTTAGTGCTAGAGAAAGCTCCAATGCTGTGAGCTCCAGCTCTGTGCAAAGAAGTTGGAGAATACCAGCTTCCCTCAGACTTCACAGATTTCCCTTAGTCTGTCAGAAAAAGGCCTGTTCAACAGGCGATAGTCTTTAACAAATGGCTCTTCCAAAGACTTGTAGATGCCAGTCATCCTTTTCTTAGTACAAAGAGCATAGCAACATGAGAGGCAGTCATCAAACATAATAATGCAAGCAGTTTGTGAAATCAACATGGACTTCAGAATTTGGACTTATGGCAGATTCCCTCAAAGCATCACAAACCTGCAACAACTTCTGTGGCTGCTCAGGTGCAGGAAGCTGGACTGTCCTCATAGCCCTTGTACATCATTGCTACCTTAGTAAGTTTCCAAGAAGATTCCTGTATGTGTCACTAGGGTGGATATGTCAGCAACCATATGATCATCCTAGAAGAAAGAAAAAGGCAAGGAAAAGAGGATGACACCTGATATGGCAGGCAGGTAGGGGTGGGAATTACACTAGGAGCCAAATCAGTTATTTGAGCATGGCACTTCACTGCTGAGCCTGGGTTTCCACAAAGACAAGGCCGAAGGAAGATGAGTACGTAAGCAAAGCCATGTGCCAAGCTAAGCCTTTGTTCAGTCATACATATAGGTGTCAGCTCTTCTTACTCACGTCACCCAATGAAGCAGTACACAGGAGTGTGAACAAACCATGAAACACAAGTGGGATTTCAGGGTATTCCACCAAATACTCCTCTTCATGATACATCATGATCGACAACTGATGTGAAATAATGTGATGTCTGCCACACAGAAAGGGAGTGGACTGTATGTTCTCTAATTTCCCTGCATATTTTTAAGGGCTCTGCAATTGTTGGGCTTTTCATATAGCAAATTTATTATAGTAGCATGTACTTCATCCTGGATTTGCCACATTAGGGTGTTCTTTATTGTTGTCAATCAATACGTGCAAGGCATTTTTATGGTGTAAAAGCAATCATTAATCAACACTCAGGTGTGTTATATTACAATCACTGCTTTCTGGACACCAACAAGAACATTGAACTGACAAAAGCAGTGGCAGATTTGCAACTACAACAGCTGGGTGTCTGAAGGCTGTGTGGCAGATCAGGAGCTTACACCTGCCATGGAGAACATGAATGCTCTGTGGGGCAGGATATGTGCAGCCAAAGTACGCAGACACTCCTGGGGCTACCTCTGAAGTCACAGGTAGAGCTCTATTTGCCTTGTTTGGGGTAAGGAAGCAGCCTTAGACCTATGACAGTGCCAGGTGTACCTATACAGCTATTTACATCTAATCAGGTTTATTGCAAAAAGAACATGTCATTGTCCATCTATTATTTGCTGGACTCCAACTGAATCCTCAGTGTGCATGTGTATTGGGTTTATGTGGCAAGATTTTGGTAACAGGGGGGATGCAGGGGTGGCTTCTGTGAGAAGCTGCTAGAAGATTCCCCCATGTTTGATAGAGCCAATGCCAGCTAGCTCCAAGACAGACCCGCCGCTGGCCAAGGCTGAGCCGATCAGCAATGGTGGTAGCGCCTCTGGGAGAACATATTTAAGAAGGGGGGGAAAAAAACCCTATGCATTTTTGCAGCCAGAGACGGGAGTGAGAACACGTGAGTGAAACAACCCTGCAGACCCCCAGGTCACTGAGGAAGGAGGGGGAGGAGGTGCTCCAGGTGCCAGAGCAGAGATTCCCCTGCAGCCCGTGGGGAAGACCACGGTGAGACAGGCTGTCCCCCTGCAGCCCAGGGAGGTCCACGGTGTAACAGCTATCCACCTGCAGCCCNAGTGATGGCCCATCTATAATAACAATTATGATCCCATGCTGCTGGATAGTTGAAATCAGAGAAACATATAATGCTTGCTAGAGCCCCAGTTACTGTTGTAGCTCATTTTAGCTAGCACAAGAAAAAAAATAGACCAAGAAAGAACAACATCTCCTCATGCATTTACTTGCCTCAATTTCCTAACATTTTCTAGTGGTGCCTGAAAATAGACCACAGACTTTAAAGGCTGTAAGATTCCAACTGTTTTTCAAGCTCCTCCTCCAAATGATCAACATAGTCACCCTTCTGTAGCCAGCTGGGTGGCTCCACAGTTAAAATACCTCTGGGGGAGCACAGATCTCACTTTTCTTTCTTGCCCTGTAGCTCTTCTGCATGTATATGCACCTTTTCTCAAAATTGCCCCCAAGGTTTAGCACCAGCAGCATTGATTGATTTCTTTGATTTAGTGCTAGAGAAAGCTCCAATGCTGTGAGCTCCAGCTCTGTGCAAAGAAGTTGGAGAATACCAGCTTCCCTCAGACTTCACAGATTTCCCTTAGTCTGTCAGAAAAAGGCCTGTTCAACAGGCGATAGTCTTTAACAAATGGCTCTTCCAAAGACTTGTAGATGCCAGTCATCCTTTTCTTAGTACAAAGAGCATAGCAACATGAGAGGCAGTCATCAAACATAATAATGCAAGCAGTTTGTGAAATCAACATGGACTTCAGAATTTGGACTTATGGCAGATTCCCTCAAAGCATCACAAACCTGCAACAACTTCTGTGGCTGCTCAGGTGCAGGAAGCTGGACTGTCCTCATAGCCCTTGTACATCATTGCTACCTTAGTAAGTTTCCAAGAAGATTCCTGTATGTGTCACTAGGGTGGATATGTCAGCAACCATATGATCATCCTAGAAGAAAGAAAAAGGCAAGGAAAAGAGGATGACACCTGATATGGCAGGCAGGTAGGGGTGGGAATTACACTAGGAGCCAAATCAGTTATTTGAGCATGGCACTTCACTGCTGAGCCTGGGTTTCCACAAAGACAAGGCCGAAGGAAGATGAGTACGTAAGCAAAGCCATGTGCCAAGCTAAGCCTTTGTTCAGTCATACATATAGGTGTCAGCTCTTCTTACTCACGTCACCCAATGAAGCAGTACACAGGAGTGTGAACAAACCATGAAACACAAGTGGGATTTCAGGGTATTCCACCAAATACTCCTCTTCATGATACATCATGATCGACAACTGATGTGAAATAATGTGATGTCTGCCACACAGAAAGGGAGTGGACTGTATGTTCTCTAATTTCCCTGCATATTTTTAAGGGCTCTGCAATTGTTGGGCTTTTCATATAGCAAATTTATTATAGTAGCATGTACTTCATCCTGGATTTGCCACATTAGGGTGTTCTTTATTGTTGTCAATCAATACGTGCAAGGCATTTTTATGGTGTAAAAGCAATCATTAATCAACACTCAGGTGTGTTATATTACAATCACTGCTTTCTGGACACCAACAAGAACATTGAACTGACAAAAGCAGTGGCAGATTTGCAACTACAACAGCTGGGTGTCTGAAGGCTGTGTGGCAGATCAGGAGCTTACACCTGCCATGGAGAACATGAATGCTCTGTGGGGCAGGATATGTGCAGCCAAAGTACGCAGACACTCCTGGGGCTACCTCTGAAGTCACAGGTAGAGCTCTATTTGCCTTGTTTGGGGTAAGGAAGCAGCCTTAGACCTATGACAGTGCCAGGTGTACCTATACAGCTATTTACATCTAATCAGGTTTATTGCAAAAAGAACATGTCATTGTCCATCTATTATTTGCTGGACTCCAACTGAATCCTCAGTGTGCATGTGTATTGGGTTTATGTGGCAAGATTTTGGTAACAGGGGGGATGCAGGGGTGGCTTCTGTGAGAAGCTGCTAGAAGATTCCCCCATGTTTGATAGAGCCAATGCCAGCTAGCTCCAAGACAGACCCGCCGCTGGCCAAGGCTGAGCCGATCAGCAATGGTGGTAGCGCCTCTGGGAGAACATATTTAAGAAGGGGGGGAAAAAAACCCTATGCATTTTTGCAGCCAGAGACGGGAGTGAGAACACGTGAGTGAAACAACCCTGCAGACCCCCAGGTCACTGAGGAAGGAGGGGGAGGAGGTGCTCCAGGTGCCAGAGCAGAGATTCCCCTGCAGCCCGTGGGGAAGACCACGGTGAGACAGGCTGTCCCCCTGCAGCCCAGGGAGGTCCACGGTGTAACAGCTATCCACCTGCAGCCCGTGGAGGACCCCATGCCGGAGCAGGTGGGTGCCCGAAGGAGGCTGTGACACTGTGGGAAGCATGTGCTGGAGCAGGTTTTCTGGCAGGACTTGTGACCCCACGGGGGACCCACGCTGGAGCAGCCTGTGCCTGAAGGACTGCAGCCCCTGGAAGGGACCCACACTGGAGCAAGGGACGAGTGAGAACTCCTCCCCCTAAGGAGGAAGGAGCAGCAGAGGCAATGTGTGATGAACTGACCGCATTCCCCATACCCTGTGCCCCTGGGGGGGGAGGAGGGAGAGAAAACCAGGAGTGGAGTTGAGCCCAGGAAGAATGGAGGAGGGGGGGGAGGGGTTTTTATGATTTGGTTTTATTTCTTATTATCCTACTCTGATTTGATTGGTAATAAATTACTAATTTCCCCAAGTCAAATCTGTTTTGCCCATGATGGTAATGGGCAAGTAATCTCTCCCTCTCCTTACCTCAACCCACAAGCCATTTGTTATATTTTCTCTCCCCTGTCTATTTGAGGAGGGGGAGTGACAGAGAGGCTTTGGTGGGCACCTGGTGTCCAGGGTCAACCCACCACACCATGGCTAAACTGCAGGTTTACTGCAGTGGAGTTCAGTTTCAGGAAGGACAGACTAGCAATATCAATCCATGGTCCAAATAAATTGTCCTTTTCCTTCATGACAGCTATCATGATGCTTTGCTCTGCAGTCATTTTCAAACCATACTGCAGAGAAGAACATGCAAGAATGCAGTGCATGTTTACACAGGAAATTACAACAAGAATATGCCTCGTATTGCATCCAAGTGATGCAATACAATGCAAAAATAGTTGGCCCAAGACCATCACTGTCTCAATGAAACGTGTGTTTATTTCCTATTAAAAACACCTCTCCCTGTTAGATGGATCTACTTCATAATTAGCCAAAACATTCAATTAAAAATAAGCAAATAAACCAAAAATTACATTAAAAAACCAATCCTGAAGAACCTACAGTTGTTCAAGAATATATCTCCATGGTCTTCCTTGAACAACCGAGGAACTCTGGGGCCATTACACACAGAACTGTGGCACAGCAAGGGGAGCAGTGAGGCAGAGTGATTTTGCCTACATTAATGCAGTAGAATGCAGTACAGACACACAGAAAAAGCAAGCATTTTTAGGTCTACGTAAGGATTCTTTTAAGCTAACATCCTAGAAATAAAAATATTCCATATTTCATTTTCCACAAACCTTTTAAACTGAAATAACAACAAAGTCAGGCACAGGTAGCAAAGACTGTCCTTGAGCTGAATAACAGTTGTTGTGCACTGGCTGCAAAGGCTCAGATTTGTCATATGATGCTTTTCTTACATATTATCCTGGTATAAGGGACCAACAGATTATTTCTCTTGAGTGAAAATGAGAGGGTAGAAGGCACAGGAATATCAAGGTTATAGCAGAGACATATTAAGAAAAGAAATAGCTTCTGAACAGGAGGTTAAATGCTGCTAGGATTAACCTGGCTGTATTTGTAGAAGTGCTCTGCCTCAGTGATAGGGCAGCTGTCTCGCCAGCTGGTGTCGCAGAAGAGACATGGCAATACACAGGACAGTTACAGAACAGTATTTCATAAAGTTAGTGTTAGTTTAGCACATTCAAAAATTCAAGGACCGAAAGGCAGGCCCTTGGAGAAGCCCTTACTACAGTTGTCCCTGGGAGCTCTGCCCAGGTTGAACCTGCAGGAACTCCAGGCAGAGTGAACTGGGAGTACTGGTGGCCTGTGCTTAGGTAAGACCAAAAGCTTGTAGAGAGCCCCCAGTATGAAAAGCTATTTCTCTAGGAACATAAAGGCCTGCAGAGATCCTGGGGACACATGTGGGAGAAGCAGAAATTGCAGGGAAAAGTCACAGCTGTAGCATCTCTTGGTTTCCCTGAAATTTACGTGGTGCCAGAAGGGATGTGGTGGAGGCTAACACTGCTCCGTGCTTTCAGAGGATGTCAGGCACATGGCACAATGCCGGGGCAATGAAAAAAACTCTCTGCAGACACTGACCCACTAGAAAAAGACTCTGCATTTCCACTCACTTCCTTCTACCTCCACTTGCCCTACTTCTCAAGTGTACAGGAAAGAAATAAAGGTTAAAAATCTGATAGGATGTGCTAGTTTTGGCTGAGATAGTTTTCTTCATAGTACCTTGCATGATGCTATGTTTGGGATCTGTGCTGAAAACAGCGTTGGTAACACAGGGATGTGTTAGTTATTGCTGAGCAGTGCTTGCACAGTGTTCTGCTTCTCACCCTGCCCCTCCAGCAAGCAGGCTGGGGGTGCAAAAGGAGTTGGGAGGGGACACAGCTGACCCCAGCTGACCCAAGGGATATTCCATACTATATGACATCATGCTCAGCAATAAAACGGGGGGAAAGTTGGCAGGGGGGCTGCTGCTCAGGGACTGGCTGGGCATCAGTCGGTGGTGAACAACCGTTTTCATTTGCATCACTTGTCTTTCTTGGGCTCTATTTATCTCTCTGTTATTTGCCTTTTCATAACTATTATTATTATTATTATTATTATTATTATTATTATTATTATTATTATTATTATTATTATTATTATTATTATTTCAATTATTAAACTGTTCTTATCTCAACCCACGAGTTTCCTTACTTTCACCCTTCCAGTTCTCTTGCCCCCATCGTGCTGGAGCAGGAGTGAGTAAGCAGCTGTGTGGTGCTTAGTTGCCAGCTAGGGTTGAACTACGAAATAGGGGTAGAGACATATATCATTGCAATAGTTAATACTAGGCACTCAGATCTTTTTTACTGAAAATAAAATGCCAACTAATCAAGATATCCAGGTTTAATGCCAATTAATCAAGATATCCATGGACATTTTCATAGGATAATTGTGTATATTTAATNGGGGGGGTGTTCTAAACTCTATTGTGAAGGCAATGTGATAAACAAGCGATCATATATTTTGTACTCTTTGTACTCTTTCATAGTAAAGAAAGTCACCACATCAGCAATAAATCCGCCTTTGTGTCTTTTCTACAATAACATAGTATCATTTGGTATATATATTGAGACCTAAGCATACCCAGAGAGAGTATTTTCTCCTATTCAGCATCCAAAAGAAAAAATGTTGACGGGTGAATAACAAGCTATTCCTACTCATATCTGCTGACGTTTTACAGACCTATAATTACAGCTCCAGAAAACACCAGTACATTTTTAATCTTACTGGATGTTTTTCATTTTAAAAGCTTTTCAGCTTCACTGTATTTTCCTTTATGCACAGTAACGAAAAAGCTAATAAAGAATCCCGTTGCATCTTATAATTGCTGTATTCTTTCTGGCTCTGATCTTGCAGGTCACTTTGGGAGTAGGGGGAGACAAGCAGGAGCACCCTCCATCTTGGGGGTCCCCAGGCCCCAGGGCAAAGGGGTGCAAAAGCCTTGTCCTGAGGATGTTGCAAGTGCTCAGGGCTGTCATTGCATGGGACAGGGACATTAGCGGCCACTGGGCACCAGGTCTGACCTCCAAGACAGCAACTGCTGGGTGCAGGAAGGCAGCAGAATCTTGGCCCCACAGTGCTGTGACCTGGGGCTGTGACCACCCATGGAAACACTGCTGGCACTGGGCAGGCTGGAAGAAGCACACCAGCAGAAGGAGAGCTTCTGTGCAGGGTGAATGTCTGTGGAGCACAGCTCCCTACAGCCCAAGGCCATCCACTCCTCACTGCATTAGTGTAAGTTCCTCACACTCTGCCCGAAGGCCACTTTCCTTTCCACACCTGCCCCTTCTCTTAGCAGTTCCTATCACAAATCTGGAACTGATGCCCATTCATTGCATTTTTTAAGCAACATCATCATGTTTTTTGTTCTGCTGGTTCTCCTGCTTGGAAAGAGCTCCCCATAAGCACCACATGTCACCAGAGCATACATCCCAGGGACCAAATAAAAGGACCATGTTAACATTTTTTCTGATTTTTGGACCTCAAAGCACAGCAAATAACCCAAATTTCATTTGCATAGCTTTACTGCTACAGAAAGGTTGAGAGATTGTCAATATTCTGTCCTTTGACGTATATTTTGGCCAGCAGCTGCAGAAGAGCACAATAAATGCAGGAAAGTGACACACATTATTTTGAAGTGCTCTTTGCATGACTTCTTACTTATAGCCAAGCACAACTAAGTAAGGAACAAATACTCCTTGCAGTTGCAAGCAGAGGGGAATTCTCTTTGTAATCCCATCTCCATGAAAAATGTGTATGTTTGCTTAGACTCAGTTAGTGTTTTCCTTATTCTGCCTGGTCTAGGCTGAGCTAATCCACCAGAAGAAAAGGCAACTCTACCTGGTGAAACAAAATGTGAAATCACCTGGAAAAGCTTTAATTTAAATTTCACTTGAATTTCACAATCCCTTGGCACCTGTGTATGTGTCCATATGTGCACATGTGCACGTGTATGAAAATTTTAAATGTGTAAACATTTAAAAGTGACTGGGCACTGCAGCTCAGCAGTGAACTTCAAAGTGAAAAGCAAAATGGACAGTTAAGTAGAGCTCTAAAACTTACCATTCACCTGGATAATAACAAACATTTTGTGGTTACACTCATATTGGCCAAAATCACATGATGCTGAAGCATCATCATCTATACTTTTGGATTTCAAAGAGTTATTTTTTCCTCAACTTCAAGCACAAGTAATCAAATAATTAATCAGAAGTGGAGTCTCTGATAAAAAGACCTTGATTTGCTATTGTGCCAGTAGCTGTGTGCTCATTAGCACTGCTAACCGGAATGTTGATTTGCAGCTTAGTCTGCAGTTGCTGAGTGTTTACATACTCCTTTGCTGCATTACAGCTATTTATAAAGGTTTTATGTATTCATCTCTGAGGATGCTTTGACAGCAAATGTGCCTTTATCCAAAAGTTCAGGATTTCGTGTAATATCATTACACATCTGAAAACACTTGCTTGAAGTGATTATAGGTTAGCTTTACTGCAGCATACCAATAGTGAGGAGCTTCATGAGCCTACTAATGCTGCTTTCAGTCAGAAAAGGTGTACCGCAGCCTGCTCAACAGCCTTGCTCACAGTAACCCAGTCTTCTGGGCCTGGCAGTTTGAAAATATCACCACAAAACAAACAGCAGATGTGAACCACATCTGTGTGCCAATGGTGGTAATAAAACAGGCTGAAAAGATTTAGAGTAGTATTTGGGATTTTGGTTTTACCTATTTTTAAACTCTGACAGAACTGTGGTTGACTTTATACGGCTATCCGGTGGTTAGCCAACAGGATGAGCTTTGCAATAAGAAGGGTTCTTGGTCCTGTTAACAGGCACCTTCCATTGCACGTGCAAAATCTGTGACAGCAGAAACTTCATTTAGTTAAATGAAGTATGTATGAATTATGAATGAAATATTTAGGTGCATGTTTCATGGCATATTGGCCATGTCAACTGCTGTCTCTGGCAAGAGTGGAGCCCTGAGGCATCATCAGCTGACCTCTAAAGGAGACGACTCTTCAAAAGCAGAAATTAACTTGAAGTGTATGTAGGACACTTTCTATGTGAAACTAAGATTTTTTTAAAAATATATTTGGAAATAAAAAATATGTTTTGGAAATAATTGATATAATTTCAGTTTTTATAGTATTTTCCATAGGACACTTTCTGTATGTTCCACAAATACCTGAAACGTTCTCCTGCTCTTTCTGCCTCTGAGCACCGTTCAGCGCTTCCCCTTCTTCTTCCTGTTCTCCCTAGAGTATCTTGATTTAAACACCTATTTTGGCACAGTGGAGACCAGGGCTGTCAGAAACATTGACTGCACTCCAAGTCCTTGTGTTGGATACATTTGAGGCATCTGCCATAGCATCAGGGGCGGCTGAAGTGGACGTCACTTGGCAATGAGAAAAAGCTGTGAAAGAGGTGATAAGTGAACATGAGAAATGATGTCCTTTGTCTGAAAGACATAGCTCTTTGGCCAGAAAGACCCCTTTGGAAAGACTTGGTCTCCAGCTGCATATCACACTTTATGTGTGTCTGCTCTGAGACAACCAGGAGGAGAAGATCAAGTACCAGATGAAGCATGATGCATCTAGCCTTTCCAGCACAGCAGTGGTGCTCTCTGCACTGCAAGCCCAAAGCTTTCAAGAAAACTATCATCAGGATCATCATTCAGGCTGTTGCATTCAGACACATCCTGCACAATGTGTATGCAAAGCTGCATGACTGCATCAGCTGTGCCGTTCACAGCAGGGTGCTGAGTAGCTCATCCAGGGATGCCAAGGGTAAGCCTAACCCGTGTATGAGATGTGTGTTTGGGAGAGTTTGAATACAGTACTTCACATCTGAAAAAAACAGATAAAGCCTGATGACCTGGTGCTGGGGAAGGTCCCAGGATGTTAGGAGTAGGTGGCTCTGTCCCATGCTGCTGATGTGGGAACAACCAGCTGGTCTCAGCTGCCACTGAGCCACAGACCCATGGGATGCAGCCGTCAGCATCATCTGAGAGAAACCCTAAGGGCAGACGTGACACATGGGCACTGGCCGGTAAGTGGCATTCCTCAGCATTCACATGAGGAAGGTGCTCAAGGCCCTTCGTATGTGTCAGGAGGGGAATCAGCAGGTGGAGGTACCCAGCTCAGCCTGAAACAGCAGAAGGCTCTTTGAGCTGGAGGCAGGGGGAAGAGTGGATCTACACATTTCCCAGTGTCCTGAGCACCTACTGCTTATTCAAGGTTTGCTTTGGAAAAAAGACACTAAAGTGATCCCTCTAGTGTCTGTGGGATATCACATCAATGACCGAAGGGCAGAGACCCTTGGGGGTCCAGATGCTGCTGTCAGCCATGTGAGAGCTTCCCATCCCCATTGCACACTGCCTACACCATGCAGCTCATAAGAGTAGCAAGATACAGTGGCTGTAATACTAATACTTATTCTAATAACACCCAACATCTACCAGGAACCAAAAAGCTATTACCAAAATAGGTGGGAACTAAACAATACCAGAGTTGCTTTTTTTAATCTCTACTGTGTGAAAAAGGGTAAAAGTGCATTTAAATAACAAGGACCTGCAGTCGGAAGGTTTATTTCAGTGAGAATCTATAGCTCATGGCCTTTTACTGAGGAACTCTTTCTCAGTGGCAGAAAGTGGTAGGTGTGGAGTAAGTGCATACATTATCTGCTTACAGCACAACACAGTGGCCTTCACAGATACCATAGGACTGGCATGGTATATAGTACTTTTAGATGAGGAAGCCAAAATGTGCTTAAATAAATATGCACCTGAACTTCCAGGAAAAATCATCCTTAAATATTTCTTAAGGGAAAAAGACATGATCCTGGAAGGTGAGTAAAAATAATATGCAGGCAAGCTGTAAATACACAAGATATTTTAATAATTGCTTCAAATATGTTTTAAAGAGAGGCAGAAGACTAAAATTCTAGCCTCATATAAAAAGTCTGAGACTATGGACTAAATTGACAAATGAAGAATGGTTTACAAGAATGGTTTACTTACGCCCTTTGATATACTTCTCTCAAGCTAAACTGTGTTTTAAAGGGCTGCATTTGAAGATCTGAGAGCAAAACATACCTTGATCCAATATTTTTTCCTCCTATCATAATATTTTATGGTAACTGCCATAATACTTTAAAATTTGAAGAGAACTAGGGGTTTTTTTCCACTTGTGAATGATCTTTTGCCCTGAGGTTAATGCTCTAAAACAGATTCATTCAGAGAAGCATTCACTATGCTAGTTTACTGTTCATTACCCTTTTCTGGTAATGATTTTCTCATGAGTCAATTTATGTGGTTTAGTTCACTCTTGTTTATCAACAAATGTTAAAAATACATACATTTTAATAGCCTGTCATTTCAAAAGAGCTAAGGTGTATTTGAAAATCTTATATTAAACACACATAAATTTGAGCTGTGCCAGAGTTAGTCAAATAACAGTAGACATTCTTTGTTTCTTTGCATCTCCAATAAATAGGTTTCTTTCCTCATGTTATTTCATTGCATTCACTGGAAAGAATTTAAAAAATAGATGACATCTGTAATAAAAGCCATTTGCCCAGGACAAAGTGATAAACTGAAATTTTGCAGAGGAAAGGAGAAAAAATGTATGACCTCAATAGTGAGTTTGTGAGACACAATTATTTTTGTAGTAATCATGGCTGAAGCAAAGGCATGGGATCTATAAAAGGAGAGACAGAGACCTGCCTGCTTGTCACTGTTCAAGAGAGACAAAACTGGTGCAGCAGGTGCTTTCTCCGAGAGCAGTGCGGGCAGCTGTGCAGGAGTCCCACATGCCCCCAAGCATGCATCCAGCTGCAGCGTCCTACTGCTGTTGAGGTACTACCACCTCGCACCCAAAGCACCAGCTATCAGCATAGCTAAACGTGCTCCTAACTGGTCTCCGGTCTTAGCTGAGAAAAGCTTCACATCAGAGATGGATCTTGGGTGCAAGGCAGCTTCCAAGTGGCTCTTACAGCCATGGCATGTGAAATTGGGCCCTTCCAATTTATTATTGGAAGTAATACCTCCAAAGAATCACTCAGATTTGTCTGATAAGATTTGTCCTTTAGAGAGTTTTGATGCTCTTTGTTGCCCTGAAGATACATAGTGGCTGTTGTCTTGCTTTCATTAGTTTTAAGAGCTTCTCCTTGTTAGTAACTAGTAATTTTCTTACCTTTTCAGAGAAGTGGTGTTTTCCTTCAACCAAGTAGTAGTCCAGGTGTAACTTTTAAAAAACAAATATCAATACATTGTTGTGAAGTTGTGAAGTTTTAGGCATTTCTTTATATAAAGAGTAGGAGAGCTATTAAATGCTGCAAATCTAGATTGTTCATTGTTAAGGTATAGATGCTGGGACTGGGACTGAAAAGTAAGGTGGATAAGGAGTAAGCTAGCAGTGAAATGGTGGGACAGATCACATTGTGTGTGAAAGGGCTACGCTAGATGTGGGGGTGTAGTGACTTTGGACCCACTTCATCTGTGCCTGGATTGCAATTCTGGACATTGACAAACAAAATACTCAGAGGATTCCTCAGGGATTCTACATGGAACCCAGCCTTGCTTACTACTTGTATTTGCTGTCATGGCACTAAGAAGTCATGGCATAAAGTTGAAACTGTCTAACTTTATGAAGCTGGGAGCCACCACTAATATATAGCAAATATAAAGTTCAATGGAGAACCAGAATCATAAAATATTACGTAGTTTAGTAATACAAAAAGTACAATATGCAACATCATGCATAGAGAGGTTAAAAACAATTTTGTCTTAAGCTGCAAACACACCAGGTGAAAGAGGCAGGAGAATATTGAAGGTATCTCTCTGATAGCAGGCTGACCATTGTGTGATGTCATCAGAAAAGCTTGTGCAACCCCATGATGCATCATTCTCTATTACTGCAGAAGCTTTGCTGTCCAGCGTCGCTGCAGCCTCATCTGGCACTGCAGACACAATTTTACCCACCTGAGTTCAGAGGGAACAGCTGAAATGGTGATCAGCACTAAGAGAGCTTGTCAGGATGACTGGGGGAGAGATGGAGCCTGCTGCTGCTGCTGCCTACAGCCCATGAGCTGTGCATCACAGCACGATGACAGCGGTGGGAACGTGCTTTATCAGCACACTGGGGATGAAGAGAAAGGGAGAGTATTTATTAAAGACAAAGAACAGAGTCCACAGAAGGACAAATACACAGACTAGATACATTTTACAGAATAAAAACCACAAATATAGACCTTAGAAGAATGAGATTCTCAAAAGCAGCAGTAGAAATCGTGTCAAAGGAAAAAATTGACAAAGTTTCAAGCACCTGATCAGAATGTGAAAGTAGTGGTACTTTGAAGCACAAGGAAACTCAACATGAACGCCCTTTTAATCTTTCTCCCTGTTCCCTTGGGCAAAAGAAACACTGTTTGTCTAATAGTTTCTAAGCTTATACACTTAAGGTCTCACCTGCATTAGAGAAAAAAAATTATAAAAAATAGCATCTCTTGTGAAATGCACCAAAATCATTCAGAGCAATTGGTAAGTTCTCAACAATTGTCTTAGATTTACTATGTCCATAAAACACCATAAGCTTCATTTTATACAACCAGACCTTCTCTGCTTTGTTCAAAGAAATACCTTGATCAAGACAATAAATTACATTTGCAAAACAAGTGAGTTATTTGAAATAATTGCTTTTTAAGTGTGACAACATGATTGTCATTCACTCCTTAACGCATTTGGAAATTCTCCTATTCTGACAGTAGATAAAATCTTACACAGGATCTCTAAAACACGTTTTAATATTGAAAATGCAGTTTCTACAATTCAAGTGTACAATTTAGATTTATCTAACACTGAAAAATAAAAAGCAATCCTTTTTACCCCACCCAGTGCAATTAAATTGTATGTAAACTCTGCTTTCCCATATATTTGAAAACCAGAAGTGACCTCTTCAAAAAATAATCATCTCAGGAGAAATATTTTATGGGGGTGCAAAAAAAGGGAGGAAGAAAAATCAGCTTAAAGTAATGCAGAAAATGCAGGCAAATGTATTGCACAAAACAAGCAATTGATCCATATATGCAAATGAAAATTACAGAAAGAAGGTAGATTATTTTAGAAAAATTGTTTCATCTTGCAATATTACATACTAATTCAAGACAGTTTGCGCTATTTAGAGTCTGATACATGCTTTTGCAATTATGTTCTTTGAGCCACAATGTTTGTATTCATTTTACTCAAGGTAATCTCATTTAAACAGTAAAACGCCTCACTGTCTTTGCAATAAAGATATAGCAGAATGTTTTGAGTTAGATTTCCCAATTTATCTTTTGTAACATGGGCTGAGAAACTGCAAACTCACAGTGCAAATGAGTCAATAACTATAGTGATTCTAGCTATGTGCTATTTTGAAAGTATGACTTTTTTACACCTCTATTGCTATTGTTTAACACAAGTTTCATTACTGCATCAGCTGAAGGTTTCATTAGCAGGTATCCATTGGAACAGTCTTGCCACTGTCACACTCCCATTTTTATCAAGGATGGTTACAGAAAAGATGATTCAAAATGCAATGAACCAGTGTTCTTGGAGGGCTTCTCTGATGGAGAACTTCTCAATTTATGGAGGCTATATTGCCTTCTCTGGCAGCAGAATATAAGGTTATTGACACTCATGACCTCAGAGCTTCTAAAGGAACCATCATTCACGGTCAGTGAGTGCAAACAGAAGGATAAGTATTAAATGAACTCTAAAAAGCCCTTTCTTAGCTGCTTATCCGCTCTGAGTGGAAGGTGGCTGGAGTAGGGAAAGCAGGTATACCCTCTTGACATGAAGACCATATCCATACCACAGGCAGGAAGGAAAAAATGAAATATCAAACTGCCTTGTGCATCACTCTGGATGAAGTCAAACCCAATTCCCCCCTTTTAAGGCCTTCTGGAATGATAAGCTGGACTCTCTTTTTTACTTTAGTGTAATATATCTTATGGCCCACAAAGGAAGAACAAAATTTGCCAAGAGCAATAGGTGACAGCAGAGCCTGTTTTCTGTATCCCATTTTTACATTTGGGCAGCTAATCCCCATGTTACTCTCACTGGAACAGATCCTGCCTGAACATCCTCACTCTTCTGTCTTTGGCTGTTCCTGCCACTTTGTGTTACTGCCAAATTCATTAACAATTATGTGGGCAAACATTCATGATTGACTTTGATGACATGCATAAACCCCAAAGTATCCAAACATGCAAATCTGAGGAAGCTGTGTCTCTCTGAAGGCAGCTAAAGTGCAGTAAGACCTACAGTGGGCATTGTATGCATATTGCTGTGGCTGCAGGCAAAGGAAGCCAGTGTCTGCAGAGGTACTTTGCATTAGTGACCCTTTCTCTGGGTACATTTAGGGTGGAAGGCACTAAGAAAAGTGTGGGAGCAGAAAGGCAGGCAGTGTGCTCCGACATACCCTCACCAGTTTGTTGCTGACTGGGTTTGGCTCTCATCAGTGCCCCCTTATCATTTGTCAGTCAGGTTTGTGCCCCTGTATGTTCTTTTTCACAGCTTCCTTCTTTCCTTACTATCTCAGTTGGGTTTGTGGGGTTTTTTGCAGTGAAAAACCACACACCAGACCAGACACCATTAAAGGAGCAGATGCTCTCCTTCCACATACAATAAGTTTTATACTAAGAACAAAAAAAACCATGGCTGCATGTAGTGCACTGACCTGGTCTTCCCTGTACACTTTAGAGGAAGAAAAGAACTTTCTGGGAATGGCCTTCTAAAAAGGTGAAGATTAAAGAACTTGAATATCTGTACAGCAAGTGCTGAAACACTGTCCTCAGGATTTAGAGACCTCATTTACAGCTTGTTGGATCACATTATCCCAGAATATGTATTTTCTTTGCATAACATAGGGAGCTACTTTTACTTTCAGCCTTATTGGCAATGTTCAAAGACTTTTCTTTGTTAGAGATAGTCTTGCTTATAGAGCATAAGGATGTTCTATGTGTATGAGTCTGTTTCTTCTCTTACAAACATTGACTTTAATGACACCATAGTATAGTGGTGTTATAGTAAGGATAAATACTAGTCTCTCAGGGATCAGTAAGCTCTACAACAAGCTGTGTAAAACCTGTTTTTACTCCCAGATTCAGTCACAACTGTGCAGGGGAAAGAGGGAGGGACGAGAGTGAAGAAGTTGGGACCAGGCAAGCCCAGACCAATCCATATACATTTTAACCAGTGGGACCTATGCATATGGTTAGAATAAAATTCTGCATTGCCTGCCTTCCACTACATTTCTACAAAGTGGAGTCATAAAGCAGTAATGACCCATGTAGGTTTGTACATCGTCATATTCTGCAAGTAGTGAAGTTGCACAGCAGCAAGGAATCCAGATGAAAGTCTAGTGATGCCGTGGCAGTGGTTCTGTCAGCTTCAGCTCAAAATGTGCTGAGTTTAGTGCCTCCAATGTATAAGCCACCCTTTGGCCCAGAAGCAGGTAACTCTCCTCCTTTGGTTGGAGGAAGTTACATTCTCACCTTCTAAGAAAATCATATGTTGAAGTTGGCTTTGATTCCCCCATTGAAATTCTACAGGCAGAGGTTCTTTCCAGTAGATATCCTCTCTGTCTCCTTGGATACTGCCAGTCTATTTAGCTCTCACTCATTTTTATTCAGAAGCACTTCTGGATCCCTAATCTACACTAGCGTTGGGGAATTTTTATAGTACACCTTGAGGTGAATTAAACACACATTTGTGCTTAAATATGTAAAAATATATTTATGAACAATGCGTTGGACAGAATCCTACAGCCATAAGTGGTTCTATAAGGAGTCCGCAAAGATGCATTACCAGCTGATTCCTTATATCCACTTGCACCAGCACCAATCCTGTGAGCATCAGCATGGGGCACCCCAGCCCAGTCTTGGATCCCATGCCCCATCCCAGTTCTGCTGCCCAAAGGTAGCCCCTGAGCACTCATATTCCAGGAAGGCCACAAGACAATTCTGCGGCTGTTTCTTACCTCGCCACCAAGGGAAACTTCACTCCCTTACAGGGAGTCATTCTGTCTCTGGCATTCCTGCTTCAAGCCAGTTTAACCCCTTCTGCAGATGGGCCTTCTCACCCTCTGTGCCAGATCATTCCTTGGTCACAAATTACCACTGCTGAGAAGTTACAATTAGAATTTCCCCTTCACTAGCTATGCAGCTTTAGCTCTTTCCTCCAGATTTCTGCCAGACAAAGAGCTGCAAAAGCAACTACCTCTTTTTATCCACTTTTACCTTATCTCAGGAAAAAAATAATGTGATCAAGCTGGTCCTTGCAATCTCTGAAAATTCATAATTCACTGGATTGCTATGAAATTTTAGGTGTTCCTAAAGGTTGAATTTTCATTCTGGTTTTTGGGAGACAGTTTTTGTAACTATTACCATAAAAGCGTCAGTGTTAGAACCTGTTTCCTCAATGGCTTCAATAAGCAAGCACCTCATATTGTTTCAGTCAGATTCAGAACAAGTGATCAAGGCCAGAAAGTATTACTATAGAAAAGTTCAGAATAAATAGTGTTAAACATGACACAATAGCCTATTTTACATAGAACCCATTCCAGTTTTCTCACTGAATCAATCACTCTTCAAATGATCACACTCATCATTGTCTTCAAGTGACACATAGGACAAGAGACCACATAGAACTGTTTACAAAGACTTCATGAAGAATTTGCATAAAATCAGTTTCAGATTTTTTTACTTAGTAAAGTCAGAAGTATTTCAGGACATGTGTTGAATACTTTAAACAGGCTTTACAAAGAAGTACTTATAAATGAATATATAGCAAGTAGCCAGCAAATGTTGATTGCAAATCCCAGAGATCACTGTTGGAACCTTTTCTCTTTTTAATGTATATAAATGACCTACACCAAGAGACTACCCATAAACCTGATAGATTAGCTGAAGAGACAGAACTGTGAGACTGATAAATGCACAGCAAGCAACAAAAGGAAATTGCATATCTGCTCATAATTAGGCTAAAAGAAGTTTAATCCAGCCTTGCAGTGGATTGCATGTCAAAATCAAAATAATAGACTGATTAGGTTGAAGTCAAACAGGAAAGTTTTTAGTATCTTGTCTCTTAAAATAATTAAATAATTTGCAGAGAGGATTAAATTTACTACAATTAACATAACATATCAGAATATAAATCAGATTACCTGAAATAGCAATAGGAGCAAGAAACCCAGAAGACTTCAGGGAAGAGGTAATCCCTCCCCACATCAGATACTCTTCTCCTGTTTGACTGGTCCAATGTGTATCTGGGTTTCTGTGGCAAGGTTTGGGGTTTTTTTTTTTTTGGGGGGGGGAGGTTGCAGGCGTGGCTTCTGATGAAAAGTTGCTAGAAGCTTCCCCTATGTCTGACACAGCCAATACCCACCGGCTCTAAGGTGGACCTGCTGCCGGCCAAGGCCGAGCCCATCAGCGATAGTGGTAGCGCCTCTATGATAACATATTTAAGAAGGAAAAAAAAGTTCTGGGGCTCAGAAACAGCAGCCGGAGAGAGGAGTGAGAATATGTGAGAGAAAAAGCCCTGCAGACCCCCAGGTCAGTGAAGAAGGAGGGGGAGGAGGAGGTGCTCCAGGCACCAGAGCAGNCTGCAGCCCGGGGAGGAGCCCACGCCGGAGCAGGTGGGTGCCCGAAGGAGGCTGTGACCCCGTGGGAAGCCCGTGCTGGAGCAGGCTCCTGGCAGGACCTGTGGATCCGTGGAGAGAGGAGCCCACGCTGGAGCAGGTTTTCTGGCAGGAGTTGTGACCCCGCAGGGGACCCACACTGGAGCAGTCTGTGAAGAACTGCAGCCCGTGGGAAGGACCCATGTTGGAGAAGTTCGTGAAGGACTGTGTCCGATGGGAGGGACCCCATGCTGGAGCAGGGGAACAGTGTGATGAGTCCTGCCCCTGAGGAGGGTGAAGTAGCAGAAACAACGTGTGATGAACTGACTGTAACCCCCATTCCCATCCCCCTGCACCGCTGGGGTGGGTAAGTAGAGAATCCGGGAGTGAATTTGCACCCGTGAAGAAGGGAGGGGTGGAGGGAAGGTGTTTTGGGGTCTGATTTTATTTCTCATTACTCTACTGTGGTTGATTGACAATAATTTAAGTTCATTTTTTCCCCAAGTTGAGTCTGTTTTGCCCGTAATGGTAATTGGTTAAGTGATCTCTCCCTGTCCTTATCTCGACCCGGGAGCCCTTTGTTATATTTTCTCTCCCCTGTTCAGCTGATGAGGGGAGTGATAGAATGGCTTTGGTGGGCACCTGGCATCCAGCCAGGGTCAACCCATCACAGTCTCACACTGGAACAACCTGAGATGCCTTCAGTATTGGATCCAGCTATGCAGACAGAGTTGAGAGGTAAAAAAGATAATCTCTAATTGTTGTAGAAATTGATGTTGAATCATTTCCCTGACTCAATTTTAACGTGAAGGATCCTCTAGAACTGTGTAAGTGTGGAAACCAATATCCACTGTACACAAGATCAGATAGTTCAAGCTTTGTGATTTCACCTTTATTCGGGATTTGGATGCTCATCATTGAGTTGTATGACCATGGATGTGTGAGATATAAAACAGCTACAAAAATCAATCAAATATTACTGCTGAGTCCACATAGAGTTTTATTTGCTTGTCATGTGGGTACTGGAATTACAAGATTTTATTCATGTGCTGCATTATTTTTTAACATATGGCAACAGTTTCTCAATCACACATTCAGTTCCTCTCTAGTAAAAGGACTACAAAACGTGTCATTTTTTCACTCCATAATTTAACATGACCCAAAGCTACTCTGGGCTTGAAATGAGGTGGGTGGGTTTGTTTTGAAAATTAACAGTGTGTAAAAGTTGTGTTTTGTGGCAACACAAGGAATAAACCTTGACAATTTTTAAGAAAATATACATGGAAGCACATTTCTGGTTTTACATGTATTAAGAGACAGGAATAGCTTTATTCCCACTTGCTTACTTGTCTTCAGTAATCAAGCTGGCTGAAACAGAATTGCCAATAAGGTAATTCCACAGTTACAGATAACATCACCAGTGAAGTACATAAGAAATACTTGCAAAGATACATACTGTTTTCAAATAAGATAGATAATTTATTTCAGCTGTTAGTCTATTAAACAATTTTACAGACACACTGTGTTGTTTGACTTAGCAAGAGTCAGTCTTTTGCACTTTCCCCATGAAACTCAATAGCAAACCTGAGGCAGTAGTAGTGAACTACATCAGAGTTGAAAAATATGGAGAGCTTAACCCTAATCCACTGAAGTGGCTGATGAAATTCGTAGTGACTTGAGTAAGTAAATGATTGAGCCTAGCCTAGGTGAGCATGATGTCTGTGATTCATGTGACTCACTGACACCTCTGTGATCTATTGAGACTGACTGTCCCAAAGGCCACTCTCAGACAGGGCAGAGCGTATCTTTAAATCCAGAAAACACCTGCATTTTACTTAGGCTTCCAACTACCTATTTGTACCTGAAGTATGACGTTTGCACCCAGTTACCAAGGACACAAATCCAGTGTCCAATATAAACACAGATTTAGAGTGATCTTTGCCTGTGAATTGTCTGTCATCATTGAGTAAGAATTGTTTTAAAACACTGAAATATATGTGTTTCTGTTCTCCAGCATTTCACCAGCCAAAAGCTGTAACTCACATCAGCAAAATTATAAATTCCTAACAATTCACCCCTGGTGAATGTTCTATAAATAAACTTTACAGCCTCAGTAGAAATGCAATGCTAAGAACCCCACAGCTGTGAGGTTCCAGAGACACTGGGAATCAGGCTATAATAGAAATGGTATATCATCATACTCACAGAAGTGATCTTATTTCCTTCTAACTTCACGAGCATTGCGGACAGGTATTATCTGATAGCTCTTCCTCTCACAATGAGATAATATTTGCATACTTATTGATGTAAGCAAAATCCTCTACTAATCCGTCATTTAAAGTTCCCTTTGAAAAGATTTTTGCTTGTCAGTGCTGTAATAAAAATGCTTTTATTATCAAGTTTGGTGTAACACCTTGTGACTGACAGCAAGAAATCATACCATTAGCATAAGGGAAAGTGGCAGATCTCGTCATTAATCTTTTGATGAAGCTTTTGTGTCAGTTATTTGAAACTTCTTGGAAAACATCAGTTTGAAAGCATACTGTATTTTTTTTTTTGCAAAGCTCACATTTCAAAACCTGACATATAGCTTTGGTGTGATTCTCCTAAAACAAGTAAGTTTATGGTATTTAAACGTTTGTGTGTGTGCATGCATCTTTGTGAAAAACATATTTTGCTACACTAGCCTGATACGTTTTGTGGAATGATTGCTGGAGGTGACTTACTGATATGCCCACCTGTTAACAGAAGGTAAACCTCCAGCATGGAATGCAGTGGATATGCAAGGAATCTGTTCCATAATAATTCCCTAGGCAACATAACCTGCAACCTTAGTTGTTAGCAACACCAGAGGAGCTTGGCATGCTAAGAGAAGTAACACGAGGGTGGAGTGGAATGGAAACACCGTGGCCAGACTCTGTGGCATCACTGCGGGGATGGGAACTGGATGGTACTATGGAACTGATAAACTTCATAGTTGTTACCCTGAGCCAGCCCTGAACCAGCAGTTTTTCATTTTCTGCCAAAATCATGTTCTCTGGGTGAACTTTGCTCATTATAATATCATTATAATATCAAAACACACCTCCATCCCAAAGGCTACCCACCTTTAAGGTGCGACACACCCCCACCCCCACCCCGAGCATGCACTCTGAATTTTCACTAGCATATACCTTTAAAAGTGCAAAGATTTTATACCGATCATAGTAAAGGTATGAATGACTAGAGTCACTCAAGCTCCACCTAAAAATAAGAAAATAGTGTAAAAGGGCTTAAGAGAGGAGGAATTCTAGGGAAGATACCATCATAGACAAGTTGGGAGGACATCGCTGACTTCTGGGATCAGTTGACAGGCTGAACCTCCCTTCCCCCCATAGGGACGCCTATTGGGTAAGATTTGAACCCTCGGTTATACCGAGTGCTTCCCTGGGAAACTTAGACATCTTTAGACTTTTTCCATAATTTAATGCTTCTGTAGTCAGCTTTATTATTCATATTCTTGGTACTTGCACATGCTTTGCAGACAGTGTATTTATCACTAGCAATCCAAAAGAACCTGAGCTTCTGTTGCTTTAATACACTGTACTATTCAATAATCTAGACGTGAAAGTTCTCACTGAACATGAACAAACTCCTTAAGTCTGGCCGTGTTAGTTCATTGAACACAAATAGTCTGAAAGTACGTTGCACTATTTGTGCATCTGTAACCGAGGTAGTTCAATATATTGAACATGACCAGACTTACAGCGTCAAATTGGGCATCACTCAGAATCTAAGCCTAGCTGCCCACAGCCCTTCTGATATCTGAGGACAAGCTGGAATGCAAGGGGGTTTATTTTCTGCCAAACTTCTTTACACTTTAACACAACATCTTTCTTCAACAGTCAAAAAACCAAAGTTTTTATTTATTTCAAGTGGACGTTTTTTGGAAGCAAGGGATCATAAAATCTAAATTATTATGTGATACATTTGGAAAAGCAATAGATTAATGGAAAATTATGGAAGAACTATAAAATGAGAGAGCAAAAGTATGAAAGAGATGACACCAGGGAACAGTAAAGTTTTGAGCTGAATAGACAATACTCTGTAGTTTGTGAAGAATTCATCTGAAGGGAAAAACTCATGTAATGTTTTAATGGGTAACTTTGCCAGGAATTATTTCTATTAGTAGGTTAGTATACTGATGATACAAATTTTGGAGGCATGATCAATACAATAGGGTTGGAACTACTACTTTTCTAGCATCTAATCTCTACAGCCATCTAGTTTTCCTGTAAGAAAAGTAAAAAGTGCAAAACCTTCGTGATAATTTTTGCCTATTTCTTAAATGAAGTGCTGAAACATCTTACTTTCAAAAAAGACAGAGGGGGGCAAAGTCTAGTCATACCCTGGTTCACTACACTGAAGGTTCTGACCCAGTACTAGGTACAACCATGAGGAAAGCAAACATGGGCACCAAGATGGGCTGTACTCATCACACTCCCCTGACGCAGGCTCCTGGTTAAGGCTGGCCAATCCTCCCTCAGCCTTGTAATTACTGTAGCTCTGTGTCAGGAATTTTACGGGGTTGTGGTTTCACCCCAGTGGGCAGTTCAGCCCACCCAGCCACTCGCTCACTCAACCCCAGTGGGATGGGGGAGAGAATTGGGAGCATAAAAGTGTGAAAACTCCTGGGTTGAGATAAAGACGGTTTAACAGGTAAAGCAAAAGCCGCGTGCGCAAGCAAAGCAAAATCAGGAATTCATCCACTGCTTCCCATGGGCAGGCAGGTGTTTCAGCCATCCCCAGGACAGCAGGGCTCCATCACGTGTGACGGTGACTTGGGAAGACAAACACCACCGCTCCGAACACCCCCCGTTCCTCCTCCTTCCCCAGCTTTTATTGCTGAGCAAAACGTCCTGTGGTCTGGGGCATCCCTTGGGTCAGCTGGGGTCAGCTGTCCTGGCTGTGCCCCCTCCAAGCTCCTTGTGCACCCCCAGCCGGCTTGCTGGCAGGGCAGGGAGAGGAGCAGAACAGCCCTTGACACTGTGCACGCACCGCTCAGCAGTAACTAAAACATCCCCGTGTGATCAACACTGTTTTCAGCACAGACCCCAAACATAGCACTGTGCAAGGCACTATGAAGAAAATTAACTCTATTCCAGCTAAAACCAGTATTTATGTGTATATTTACATAATTTTAATTCTATAAAGTTTTAGACTTCTCATTCTTTTTATATACATGTTTATTTAAATATATACATTAGAGTTCTATAGAACTGTATAGAATATAAGTGCATATATGTACACATGCATACATACATAGTTTTGTTAATATATAGAACATGGTAGGCTACCTCCACACCTTGGATGGTCTCTGCACCTGACCCATAGCAGAACCCTGGTCCAGCCCAAAACTGGACTGGCATGTCACCTGCTCTGTAGAAGGCTCTTGCAGATTTGGTGCAATACCTTTGTGCAGGCTGCTTGGACAAAGAGTAAGGTATGTGGGAGGAGACTGGGGGGAGGTGTTATTTCATTTCTCGACCATTTAGGAGAGAGTTAGATGTTAAAGCCTCTGTGATAACCACTTCAGAGTTATTCCCATGTATGTACTCAAAGGGAACTCTGCTGTGTCAGACACCTGTTGATTGCTGGGACCCCTTCAGTGTGTACAGAAGGAATTGGGCATCACAGCAAAGAGTCCCCTGAGCAGAGACGCTTGAACCAGGTGGCAGAAATATGCGCAATGAATTGGAGAGGTTTCACTAAGCCAGAAAGATACTGTAAGAGGAAACCCAGCTGGGTGCCCTAGTAGTTATTGCCTAATGTAGTGCCAAGATAGTTTAGAATCACAGAATCATTTAGGTTGGAAAAGACCTTTAAGATCATCAAGTCCAACTGTCAACGATGCCCACCAAACCATGCCCCAAAGTGCATTGTCTACATGCTTTTTGAATACCTCCAGTGATGTGACACAACCGCTTCCCTGGGCAGCCTGTTCCAATGCCTGTAAATTTCAGTAAATGCCTGTAATTTCAGTAAAGAAATTTTTCCTAATATCCAATCTAAACCTCCCCTGCCGCAACTTACAGCCATCTCCTCTCGTCCTATCACTAGTTACTTGATAGAAGAGACCAGCACCCACCTCACCACAACCTCCTTTCAAGTACTTGTAGAGAGTGAGAAGGTCTCCCCTCAGCCTCCTTTTCTCCAGGCTAAACAACCCCAGTTCCCTCAGCCGCTCCTCAGAAGACTTGTGCTCCAGGCCCCTCACCAGCTTCATTGCCCTTCTCTGGACACGCTCCAGCGCCTCAATGTCTTTCCTGGAGTGAGGGGCTCAAAACTGAACACAGGACTCAAGGTGCGGCCTCACCAGTGCCGAGTACAGGGGGACGATCACTTCCCTGCTCCTTCTGGCCACACTGTTTCTGATAGAGGCCAGGAGGCCGTTGGCCTTCTTGGCCACCTGGGCACACTGCTGGCTCATGTTCAGCTGGCTGTCAACCAGCACCCCCAGGTCCTTTTCCCCGAGGCAGCCTTCCAGCCACTCCTCCCCAAGCCTGTAGCGTTGCATGGGGTTGTTGTGCCCCAAGTGCAGGACTCGGCAGTTGGCCTTGTTGAACCTCATGCAATTGGCCTTGGCCCAATGATCCAGCCTGTCCAGATCCCTCTGTAGAGCCTTCCTACCCTCAAGCAGATCAACCCTCCCTCCCAACGTGGTGTCATCCGCAAACTTCCTGAGAGTGCACTCGATCCCCTCATCCGGATCATTGATAAAGATATTAAAGAGACCTGGCCCCAGTACTGAGCCCTGGGGAACACCACTTGTGACCTGCCACCAACTGGACTTAATGCCATTCACCACAAGCCTCTGGGATTTGTCAAACACCCATTAAAGGACAAAAGGCAAAACTTGGCTTCACCATGAAGCATAAGCATGAGCACCATTCGTTTTTGAAGGCTGAGCAGGGATTAGTAAAGTCAAGCTTTGACACACAGGAACAAGACAGTCAAAGTGCACAAAGTTACAGAGAAGCAGGTTGGTTGCTGTTGCAGACTGAGACCAAGCCTGAAACCACAAACCACTGAAGCTGCAAATTTAAGAGGAGGCAAATCAAACACAAAACTTTTTGGCCACAAAGATAAAGCATTTCATTACCTAGAATTACTGCAATTCTTTGGGTTTTGAACGAGGATAAAATTGGAATATTAAAGTGGCAGCTATTGATGAGTGGTCTCTATGAGGGGAATTCTATTCTGAAAGGAGACACCAGAGACCAAGAAAGCTTGAGAAGCTGCGGTATGGAAGGTAAAAGGAAGTATACAGAATAGATTCTAAGTATATAAGCACAAAAGGAAAATGAGGGAAAATGTGGGCCCACTTGCTGAATGGGGCAGGGACTCTGGTGAAACAGGATACAGAAAAGACTGAGCTACTGAATGCCGCCTTCACCTCAGTCTCTGCTAGCAAGTTCCTGGCCCCAGAGGTCAGGGGCAAAGTCTAGTGCAAGGAAGACTTATGCTTGGTGGAAGAAGATCAAGTCAGGGAGTACTTAAGCAAATCAAACATACGTAAACCCATGAGTCCTGATGGGATGCACCCACAAGCACTGCTAGAGCTGGCTGATGTCATTGAGAGCCCAGTCTTGATCTTGTTTGGAAGATTATGGTGACCAGGAGAGGTGCCTGAGGAACTATGGAAAGCGAATGTCACTCCTGTCTTCAAAAACAACAAGAAGGAAGATTCAGTGAACTACAGGACAGTCAGCCTCACCTCAATTCCTGGGAAGCTGCTGTAGCAACTAATCTTTGAAACCATTTCCAGGCACACGAAGTACATAAAGGTGATCAAGAGTAGTCAGTACAGATTCACAAAGGGGAAGTTATCTTTGGCCAACCTGATAACCTTCTATAATGAAATGACTGGCTTCGTGAATGAGGGACAGGAGTGGATAGTGTCTACCTTGACTTTGGTAAGGCTTTCATTGGTGTCTCCCATAAAATTCACATAGACAAGGTGATGAAATATGGGCTAGATGAGCGGACAGTGAAGTGGATTGAAAACTGGGAGAATGGCCAAGTTCAGAGACTAGTGATCAGTGACATAAACTCTAGCTGGAGGCCAGCAATTAGCTGTGTACCCCAGAGGTCAATACAGGGTTCAGTACTGTTCAACATCTTCACTAATGATCCGGATGGTGGGGCAGAGCATACTGTCAGCAAGTTTGCTGACAAAACAAAAGTGGGAGAAGTGGCTGATACACGAGAGGGTTGTGCTGCCATGCAGAGGAACCTCAACAGGCTGGAGAAATGAGCTGACAGGAACCTCATGCAACTCAGCAAAGGGAAGTACAAAGTCTTGCACCTAGGGAGGAGGAACAAACTCATCCACCAGCACATGCTGGGGCTGGCAGGCTGAAAAGCAGCTTTGCCCAGAAAGACCTGGGGGTCCAGGCTGGCAGCAGGTTGAACATGAGCCAGCAATGCGCCCTTGCCACAAAGAAGGCAAGGCAAGTATGCTGCCCTGCATTAGGAGTAGTATTGCCAGCAGGCCAAGGGAGGTGATCCTTCCTCTGTACTCCGCACTGGTGGGGCCAAATCTGGAGTGCTGGGTCCAGGTCTCCACCCCCCAGTGCAACAGAGATATGGAGCTACTGGAGAGAGTCCAGCAAAGGGCCACAAAGATCATGAAGGGACTGTAGCATTTCTCATAGGACGAAAGGTGGAAAGAGATAGGATTGTTTAACCTGGAGAAGAGAAGGCTTGAGGCAGGATGGGGGGGTGGGGAATCTCATCATTGTGTATAAATTTCTGCATGGAGGTGTTATGGGTTTGTGTGGTGCGGTTTTCTTTGGTAGTGGGGGAGAGGGCTTCAGAGGTGGCTCCTTTAAAAACCTGCTAGAAGCTCCCCCGGCTCCAAAGATTCAGACCCGCCTCTGGCCCAG
>VYZV01032422.1:12164-42354 GCA_013401275.1 Pandion haliaetus | reverse complement strand
GGTGGGGGGTGGTGGGCTAGATGACCTTTAAAGGTCCCTTCCAACCCAAATTATTCTATGATTCTCTGATTCTTAGTTTGTTTCTTTATTGGAAAATCTTAGAAAAGTGGAAATTTAATTGCTATTGTGGGTAAGCAATGGAAAAAACTATACTAATAAAAATAATGATACAGCATTCAAAAAGTTGTTTCCAAATGAAGAAAAAGGACAAGTTATATTGGCAGTAAATGGTCTCACCCAATATGGTAATTTTTATGTTCTAATGTCCATGGCATGGGCTGTCTGTGCACAGGACTGTGATGCTCCTGTCAACTTTGGTTACAAATGCCAAGATCCATCAGAAAGTAAGGTCATCAGAATTCACATTCAATGACTCACCAGCATGCCACAAAAAGTCCTTGAGTGAAAGGATCCTGTGTTCACAGCTGCATGGGGGAGCTTCCTTGCAGTGCTGACAATGAAGAACAGAACCTGAGGTCTAAGGTGTCATCCAGTCTGACAGTTTTTTCTATTTTCAGGCTTTAGAAGATTATATAAACTGTAATTAAACCACAAATAGCTTTAAAAGATGCAGGTTAGTGCCATAAGAAACATAAATAACTGATACCTAGCCTTGTATAGAATACATATACAGACTTACAGGTCTTAATGGACCTTCATTTGACTATGTCAGACTAACTGAAAAAAAGAATTGAGAAAAATATCAGAACGGGAATCTTCAAGAAAACCAGTCTTGAACCTCAATACTGAAACACAAGTAGCAAAACAAGTAAGACAGTTTTATATTATATTACTCAGAAACAGGTGACCTGATACAGAAGAAGTAGATGAGGTCTTCTTCTGACAACTGGAAGAAGCCTCACATTCACAGACCATCACAGAAGACTTTAACCACCCCAGTATCTTGCTGGAAGGACAACATAGCAGGGCACAAGCAGGCTAGCAGATTTCTGGAGTGCACTGATGATAGCTTTCTGACACAGGTGGTTGAGGACCCAATAAGGACCCAATACTTCAACAAGGAAGAATTGATTTGGGTTGTGAAAGCTGGGGGCAGCCTTGACTGCCGTGAGCATGACATGGTGGGGCTCAGGATCCTGAGAAGAGGAAGCAGAGCAAAAAAGCAGTATCACAACCCTGGCCTTCATGAGAACAGACTTAGGCCTCTTCAGGAGTCTGCTTGGAAGAATCCCATAGGATATGGCCCTGGAGAGAAGAGGGGTCAAACAGAGGTGGTTCAGCTTCCTCCAAGCTCAAGAATGGTCCATCCCAACCAGCAGGTCACTACAGGTGTACCCCAGGGGTTGATACTGGGTCCAGTCATGTTTAACCCCTTCATTCATGACCTGGATCAGTAGGTCAGAGTGCACCCTCAGCAAGCTCACAGACAATACAAAATTGGGAGGAATGGCTGATACACCAGATGCGTGTGCTGCCATCCAGAGGGACCTGGACAGGCTGGAGAAATGGGAGAGAGAAATCTCATTAAGTTCATAGAAAGATAAATATGAAGTCCTGAACCTGGGCAGGGATAACCCCATCCATCAGTACATGCTGGGGGCTGACCAGCTAGAAGACAACTCTGAAGAGAAGGACCTGGGGGTCCTGCTGGACAACAAGCTGACCATAACCAGCAATGTGCCCTTGCAGCAAAGAAGCATCTTTCCTATGAGGAAAGCTTGAGAGAGCTGGGACTGTTCACTCTGGAGAAGAGAAGGCTTAGTGGGTGTGGGGGTGGGCAGGGCAGATCTCATCAATGTGTAAATATGTAATGGGAGGGAACGATGAAGAGGGAGCTAGACTTTTCTCAGTGGTGGCCATTGACAGGACAAGAGGCAAGAGGAACAAATTGAAACACATGAAATTCCAGCTGAACACAAGAAAACACTTTCTTGGTGTGAGGGTGGACAAACACTGGAACAGGTTTCCCAGAGAGGTTTTGGAGTCTCCATCCATGGAGATATTCAAAACCCAACTCGACAGAGTCCTGGGCAACCTTCTCTAGCTGACCCTTCTTGAACATGGAGGTTGGACTTGATTTCCAACGTCCCCTCCAACTTCAGTAGTTCTGTGAAATATTTAAAGTACTGATAATTAAAAAGGACCTTAGAGACAATGTTCCCACTATGCTAGACTCACATCATATAGAAGTCCAAGTGCAGATGCCCAAAGACTTCACAGAAAATGCAGTAGCTGAAACTCAGGTCTGGCCATCTGCTAATGTCCTCAAAGATAACATTAGAATCTTGTGAGTTTTTTACAATTGCTCTTTTATCAGTTAAGTGTATAATTATTAATTAAATTTTATTTTTATTTCACTGTTATGTATATATTTATGTATCATAACTTTAAGTTATCTTTAACTTGTTGCTGGCATTCAGTTATCAGAACTGCCTCTTGTTCCAACTTACACCTGAGCTTCTGCAGAGGGCAGCCCTCATCACTCTGCAAAGTATCAGTTTGCTAAATACGCCCACACCCACAGCCCCCACCAGCAAAGAAACTTCAGCGTCAGACACACAGAAGGACCGTGAACAGTGTGGAATGATTGCTAGAGGTGACTTACTGATATGCCCACCTGTTAAGAGAAGGTAAACCTCCAGGGTGGAATGCAGTGAATACGCAAGGAGTCTGTTCCACAATAATTCCCTAAGCAACATAACCTGCAATCTTAGATGTTAGCAACACCAGAGGAGCTTGGTATGCTGACTCTGAGAAACAACACAGAGAGTGAAGAAGAGTGGAAGCACCATGGCCAGGCTCTGTGATATCACTACAGGGATGGGGAACTGGAACAAGAATGGTAGGTCCCTGCATTGAATCCACTGAAGCAAGGAGGTAAAAAAAACGGGGATTTGTCAACTCTGTTGTCTCACTTCTGATATACATCATAAGTGCCCAGTTCTGGAGTAGTGACACACTAAATCATGTTCTCTGGGTGAACTTTGCTCATTATAATATCATTATAATACCAAAACACACCTCCCTCCCAAAGGCTACCCACCTTTAAGGTGCGACACACCCCCACCCCCACCCCGAGCATGCACTCTGAATTTTCACTAGCATATACCTTTAAAAGTGCAAAGATTTTATACCGATCATAGTAAAGGTATGAATGACTAGAGTCACTCAAGCTCCACCTAAAAATAAGAAAATAGTGTAAAAGGGCTTAAGAGAGGAGGAATTCTAGGGAAGATACCATCATAGACAAGTTGGGAGGACATCGCTGACTTCTGGGATCAGTTGACAGGCTGAACCTCCCTTCCCCCCATAGGGACGCCTATTGGGTAAGATTTGAACCCTCGGTTATACCGAGTGCTTCCCTGGGAAACTTAGAGATCTCTATAGAGTTTTTCCATAACTTAGTGTGCTTGTAGTCATCTGTATTATTTGCACGTGCTTTGCAGACAGTGTATTTATCAATACAAAAGGACATGTATTCCTGTTGCTTTAATAAACTGTACTGTTCATTAACCTAGCCATGATAGTTCGTTGAACGTGACCAAACTCCTTAAGTCTGGCCGTTCTAGTGCATTGAATGTGACTAAATTGAAAGTACAGTGCGCTATTTGTGCATCCATAATCGTGATAGTTCAATATATTGAATGCAACTGGACTTATAGCATAGAATTGGGCATCACTCAGAATCTAAGCCTAGCTGCTCCGAGACCCTCTGATATCTGAGGACAAGCTGGAATGCAAGGAGGTTTATTTTCTGCCAAACTTCTTTACGCTTTAACGCAACATACAAGTAGCGGATTTTTAGGCTTTCTTGGTGGTGATGCAAATGAAAGTGCAGGGAATTATAGAATAAGGCAGTATTCACAGCAAGTCTATATTACATATATAATACCACTCTTCTTCCTCAGAGTAAGAGTCTGCTGCACAGAAATTATTAACTGCACTAAATGCTTATGTAATGTTGTTGCACGCAAACCTCACACCTTGCTTCTATTCTGCAGTGACACTGCGGTCACATAAGGCTATGTTTGTGTTAGCAATAATGCAGGAGCAGATCAATAGATCAAAACAGTTTTTTCATGCCATGCATCTACACTTTAAATGGTTTTGGACCAGATTTACTCCCCAGCAGAGATGTGTTTGGAAGCCAAAGCCTGATCGTTGACTGGTGTCACACCCAGCCTGCAGACCCCATTGCATCAGCAAAATGCGTCTGCAGGCTGTGCCTCCCAGAGAACTGACAATCAAGGCACATAGCCCCACGCTGGCCCCTTGCTGATTTGCAGGAAGCACACCAAACGCTAGCCTCCTTCCTGGGCACAGATCCCTGAGTGCTCCTTGCATATACCACTTCATCTGGATTCTCCACTGCCACAAGAGCTGTGCCCCACAGTTTCTGTTTGAGCATCAATCCCATCTCTCCTTCCTCACAGTTCTTTAGTGGCTTCTCTACAGTGGACACATGGGCATTCTGAAGTTCTCCATCACCACTATCTGGGTCTTCTGGTTAACTTCTCCCATTCACTCCCAGTCATGCCACGGCTGGGCAGCTCCCTTTCCATCATGCTTAGTGGGCAGACGTTCGTGCCAAGTGCAATGCAAGAGTGAGCTGAACATCCTTGGCATACTCACGATCTCTTGTGTTCATAGTTGCCTGTAAAGAGTTCACCTGGCACACTGCTAAAGCAAACAACAGGCCAAGTCATGGTGGCTAGCCTGGGCCTGTCAGTGAGGACAAGGCTGATCCCATACCTCCCTGGTGCCACAACTCACATGCCTGGGGAGTTCTGATCACTTTCAGTGCCACTCCCAAGGACCCACCCATGATTCAGGTGCTCCTCTAGCTCCTGCCCTTATCTGATGGCCAACTCACAGGGATCATGTGTCCATCTGCTACAGGGCTCTGGCTGCAGGGAGGCTGTCTTGCAGCCCCAGCTCACAGCCAGTCACCCAGGTCACCTGGGACTGGTGGGGTGAATCCAGTGCCCACTCTGCAGAGCTTGGCTCAGCCCCTCATTCCCACATCACCAGCCTTGGGCAGGAAGGAGCCTCAGGGCCCCATCATCCTCTAAACCTTGGCTCTGGTCCACAACAGGTTCAGAAGAGAAAGCCGCAAGGGAAAGCACTTTGTGTTTACTGAACAGATAATGAGATCCTTTAATGTCTCTGTCTCACCACCATCCCCCTATCTGTGCAAATCTGAAGCCTGTATTTTTCACTGCTCTCCAGGGATGAAAGGAGCAAGGAGGCCACACAATTTGGTGCCACTCATTGATCTTGTCCATCATGTTACCACTGTCTCTGATGGGCTCAGCTTTCAACAGTGATGTGTCTGTCTCAGAGCCGGCTGGAACTGGCTCTATCAGACATGGGGGAGGTTTCCGCCATCTTCACACAGAAGCCACCCTGCAGCTCCCCCACTGCCAAAACCTTGCCATGTAAATCCAATACACACTCTTGACTCAGAGTTGCACAAGGTGAAACCCAAGGAAAGGCAGTAGTCAAGGGAGGCTAATCTTCAGTAGATGTGTGAAACTGAAGAGAAGGAAAACTCCAAGACTGATGAAGCTTTTTAATCTGACTATTTCTGAGGTTAGAAAGGAGACAGTCATCAGCTCAGGGCACTGTGCACAAAGTCTGGTCAAGCTGCAAAAAACATTTAAAGGACCACCAAACACTTCTTCAGCTACTTGTGATGTACACCCCAGCTCAGTAAAGACACTGCAGGATTTTCCAACCCACACAGACTCCAAGTTAGGTTTAACATGAATGGCTGGGCACTGTTTTCCACCACTACATGTACCTTCCCCCTTCCCCAAATGCTGTTTAAATTTTTGAAATGTTTTTTTTCAGTGACTATCACTATGTAGAAACACACTGTTTCCATGTATTGTGTGAGAATATAAGGACTGCCTGTCTCTGTGACATCAGGACTGTGTTGTTGACATCAGAAGTGCTAGAAAATGACCTCCTTGGAGGAGGAGTCATGCTGCTCACAGGCCTGGTCAGTCCCTCAGTAGCACGGTGCAGTGTCACACACAAAAGAGCAGGGCCAGGCAACACCAACACCCCTGCAAATACACAGGGGGCCAGACTTCTCCTGGCTTTGTAGCTATTTTCTGAACTCAACCTCAGTTTCAGTTCACATGAAAATCAACACTCAGAGCCCTGTGACCTTGCTAGCACACTCCTGGCACACTGAAACTCAGCCTGGTCAGATGCCTGCTGATGTGCAGATTTGCGTCTGCAGTTCCTAGGGCAACAGAAGGCAGATGGTCAGCATCTGCATGGTCAGGTCATTGCTGCAGGAGTAGGGACTAATCTGCAGGGTGCATGATTATTTTGAAGACTATTCTCAAAACATTCAGGGAAACCTAAAGTTCATCAGACCTTACATGTGTTTGTAGCTAGTTAAGGGAATAAGTGAAAAAAAAAAGCTCTTCAGTGCTCGAAACTTAATTTATTATACTTATTAGGTATTCAAAAAGCATGTAGACCAGGCACTTCAGGACATGGTTTAGTGGGCATGGTTGATGGTTGGACTGGATGATCTTAAAGGTCTTTTCCAACCTAAATGATTCTGTGATTTCAAAACCTAGTCTAATACATTTAGAACCTGTCAGTTTATATTAATTTCTTAAGATAAATGTACAGATTTAAAATACAAGCCTCAAGTATTCTAAATCCATCAGTGTAAAATGGATTAAAAGTTGTTTGCACAGCTACATGGCTGTAGTAATGACTTCCAGGCATACTGATAACTGGATCTGTAGTGCCGCTGAGAGCTATAGGGACATTTGCTGCCAGCCATGAATGTACCAGATTTCAGGACCCTTCTGAACACTCCTAGGGTTTTCTGGAATTCTTGCCATCCCTCCCAGCATAAGTAATGGTGAGAGGAATAAGTGATACAACACTTATTGTTGTGTGCATACAACATACAGGCTTCTGGAAAAGAGGACGAAGCACATCAGTAAAGCATTTTTTAAAAATGCTTCTAGTTTACATGTTGTCCATAATCTTGATGTGTGACAGAGAAAGTCATGTAGCAAGGAGAGAATGCAATTTATGGGAAATAGGGAAACTCACCGACTGAGTGGGGAGTGTAACCTGGCTACTGGCGAAAGACTTTGTGAGGATGAACACAGAAAGTAGGAGAAATGTTTTTTTTCCCAAGAGTTTCTGGGACCAACAGGTGATAAGGGTATGAAAGCAGTGCTTAGAGAAGGTATACTAACATCTGAAAAGTTTAGTCAATTATAGGCAATTTATCCAGCCCCAACTCATGCCTTCTAAAATCATCCACTTGTACACAGTCACAACTACATTTTTAATTGCTCTTCCCCCCACACCAGAACCACAGAAATGTATAGTAGACTGAACCACAAGGTGTCAATCACTTTGTAAAGTATTATAAGGAAGCTGTACCACATATTTTAGTTTGCATGCGAGATATACAAATGCTGTATTCAACAACTGGACCGCAGCTCTGGACTTGATTTAGTTTCTGCTAAACTATTGCTGTTACCATCCATCCCTCAAATGGAATGTTACCATCAGCTCCCTAAGCACCAGGATCAACATAAGAACTGGTAACCTAGGACATACAGAAAACCAAAGAACAACACACCTATGTCCAGCAGACCATCAGCCACTGAAGGCAATCCAAAGAAACTGCCATGCAGCTAGCCCCTGCAGCAGTACCACACTTACTCCAGGGAGAACATTTGCAACATCCACCTTACCAATCTGAAAAAACCCAAAAGATCTTACAGCAACAAGGCCATTAAACACAGATCAGGGAAAGTGGACTCCATCTCTGAATGAAGCATTTGAACAAATGTACAAATTATTCTAAGGCAACAAAGAAAATCCCTGACAATCTTACCTGGTGAGCTATTGCTTCTTGTCCCCCTGCCAGAAGCTCTGTGGTTTGTAGTTACAGCCTACCTATATTTGAAGAGAATCACATCTAGCGTGCAAATAATTCCCTGTCCTTCACACACACATACATTTAACCAAACTCATTAGTAAAAAAACCCAAAACTTTCCCCTGAACCTGGAAACACCTAATAACATCACAGTGCATTCCAGCAACAGATGTGAAATCTGCTAGCACCCTAAGGCTACCACAATAAATCCCTCAAGCAGCCAAACTGCTGAAAAAGCCTATGTGCACCAGAACAAACTTACAAAGGCAAATAATACTGTAGAAGCACACTGTGACAACTGGGAAGAGATTTTGTACAGTAGTCTTCCTTTAAAGAGTGAGCTACTGTTATTGTTTCCCATTTAAATCACAATTCTTTAAAAAAAAAAGAAAGTTACATTTATTATGCATAAAACTATCTTAAATGTAGCAAAGAAATTAATATTTTCTGTAATTAGTATTTTCCTTAATATTAGACTCGTATTGATTGCAGAAAATCAGCTAAACAGTGACTCTGCAAAGTAAGCTGCAAATTAAATTAAAGGATTTATTCAAAATATGAACAAAAAATATTAAAGTGTACCGAAAGTGAGAAGAAGCATTTTTTTATGATAATGGAACTTTATTGAGCCTGAACTATCTATCTGAAGTCAGTTGAAGTGCACATTTGTAAGAAAAATTACATCATAAGCTAAGGAAAACTGTGTTTCACTAGTGCTAACACCCCTGATTTTCATTTGAGCAGATCAGTGATGTATTGTGGCCCTAAGTTGACAGGGAAAATGCAATACTTTACAGTAATACAGGCAATAGGGGAATTCACACCATTAAACATCTAAGCAGGCTACTAAAAAACTGTGGCATACCCTTTTTCTTGACTGTCAAAATGATGTACAACTGGCTGAACTATAATCTCTCAGTCACAGAGATATTTTTTTTTCCTTTTTTCCCCTTCAAATTCTGGGACATCAAGAAAAAACTTGAATTGTTCCTTTTCCTTTCTTGAGTAGGAGTTCAACTCGTTCAGCTCTCTACCATGACTATCCTGACGCTTAATGTAAGTGTATGAGTCCCACGGAAGAAGGTCCTGTGAGTGCACCACATTTAATAGCAAATATTTGAACCCCCCCAGAAAAAGGCATTTTAAACACAAACTTGGTTTGAGACAGGACAAATTCTACCACCTAATTAATCATGCTTATGTTTCTCCTTGGTGACATTTCTGAAGTAAGAAAGGCACTACATGTAACATTTTGGAGGGTTTTTTTTTTTCCCCAAAGACAGGTGTGCTTAGACATTTGAAGCAAACAGTGCCTCTAGTACACTGCACTGTGAAAATGAAGCAGGGAATGGCATCCTTTTTCTTTCTGAGTACTGCAGGATCTAACACTGTTCAGTTATTCAGGATCTCTTGAAGTACCAGATCAAGGCTTATGTTGCTGGAGACAGTAGCAGCCTCCCTAGGTCTCCTGTACACAGCCAGTAGGCAGTAAACCCACAGACCTCCCCAAGAGAGAGGAGTCCAGACCATCCTTCTGCAAAGACAAGGGTAGCTTTGCCCTCCATGCTCCAGGGAGACCAGCTCATATCAGAGATGATCAGGAGGGGAGTCTTTACCCTTTGTCATGTAAGTGGGTGAGAAATGGCAGCAGGCTGTGCGGTCCTCCATGGGGCTCTCAGCAGGAGCCGATTTGAGGTACCTGCTCATCAACAGCTGCATCCTTACTCCCTCTCGGTCTGAAGTCTTGCATGGATCTCTCATTCTTGTATCCATAAATGGTTTTAGCCTTTTTGCAATTTTCTTACAGTAGAGATTTGTACTGAGAAACAAGAATAAAAACTGCAAAGAGAAGCTCCTAAGTCTCAGATTGCTTTTTTTGACTTAATCACCCATTTTTATGTCATTGGTAGATAAATGCATTTGCTCTGGGAAGATTTTCAACTTCTTAATCAAGTTTAAACATCAAATCGTTCCTCATCTACAAATCCAGTAATTTCAGATTTATGATTTGTGAAGTTTCTAAATTGTTTCCTTTTAAAAGCTGCTAATTGAAGCTGGATTTTCTCTGCCTTTTAATGTGAGACAAAAATACCATTTAGCTTTGGGAGTATGCTCCAAACTTAAAAGGCTTTTTCAAAATAAAGCTTTATGAAAAGTTTTCAGCTTCTATAGGAGCTGATATGAATTTGTGGATTTTACAATAACAAGATAGAAACATTATGAAAAGGGTGTGAACACTGAGAACAGGAAGAAATCTGGTGAAACTTTTTCTCTGGTGACCTAAATCTAAAAACACACTGTGGGATTAACACAGCAGCATTGTTAATTAAAAGGTCTTGGCTCTCTTCTGTGTCACAAGGACGCAGTGGGCAGGCCAGTCAGGCTGGAGGACAGGTACAGCGTCCAGCCCATGCTCTGGCAGCAATGTTTCGCCTGCGCTCTAGCAGGCCTGGGGGTGCCGTGGGCAGCGATGTCACTAAGGGCCCTTCCACAGCGGGTGACAGCCAACACCACAGTTGCACTCCTGACCCCACTGGAGCAGGGACTGGGGAGGACTCCTCCCCGAGAGGAAGAAGGAGTGGCAGAGGCAACATGTGACGAACTGACCCCAAGTCCCATTCCCTGTCCTCCCTGCATTGCTGGGGGGGAGGAGGGAGAGAAAACTGGGAGTGGAGTTCAGCTGGGAAGGAGGGAGGGGTGGGGGAAGGTGTTTTGAGATTTGGTTTTATTTCTCATTACCCATATTTTGATTTGATTGGTAGTAAATTAAATTGATTTCGGTTTTTTCCCAAGTTGAGTCTGGCTTTTGCCCGTGACCATAAGTGGTGAGTGATCCCTCCCTGTCCTTGTGTCTACGCACAAGTGTGTCTTTATATTTTCTCCTCTCCATCCCACTGGAGCCGGGGCAGGGAAGGGTGAGTGAGAGGCTTCGTGGTGCTTTGTTGTCAGATGGGCTTAAACTACGACACTCTGAAGCCCGTGGAGAAGACCACAGTGAAGCAGGTATTTCCCTGCAGCCCGTGGAGAACCCCATGCCAGAACATCTAGATACGCCCTAAAGGAAGCTGCATCCCGTCGAGAGCCCATGCAGGAGCAGGCTCCTGGCAGGAACTGCAGCCCATGGAGAGAGCCCATGCAGGAGCAGGTTTTCTGGCAGGAACGGCACCCCCACGGGGGACCCACACTGGAGCAGTTCATGAAGGACTGCAGCCCATTGGAAGGACCCATGTTGGAGCAGTTTGTGAAAGACTCTGTCCCAGTGGGAAGGACCCACACTGAAGAAGGGGAAGAGCATGAAGAGGAAGGAGCAGCATAGACAAAGTGTTGTGAACTGACTGCAAGCCCTGTTCCCCATCCCTCCGTGCCACTCAGTGGGGGAGGAAGCAGAGGAGTTGGGAATGAAGGAGTGAAATGGAGCCTGGGGAGAAGGTGGGGAATGTGGTTTAGGTTTTGTCTTTGTTTTTCATTATCCAAATCTATTTTAATTGGCCATAAATTAAATTCTCATCTGATATTACTTTGGCTTTTGCAGTACTGGTCATATTCCAGCAAGCAAAGTATGTGGAGTAGGATCTGCTGGCTGCAGACCAGGCAAGGGTTACTGTTACTGCCAGGGCCCTAAGTTGTGGCTGGAAAAGTGCTGGCAAGTGACAGCAAATGCCAGTGGAGGAAAGCTTGGGATTGGCAGTGGCTGATGCTGCCATACCATCAGTCCCTGCTGCCAAAACATGTGTGCAGGCTCATAAAATTCTGTAGCACACATGGGGGTTTTTGTGAAACTTTTATCCAAATAAAAAAGATTACTGATGTTGGCCCACTGGCCACCTCAGAGATATATACAAGGTCATAGCAATAGAGAGGAATTATTGAGCCTTTCTGAAGAAGTAAAAGAGCAGGTGGAATTCACTGTTTGGTGTAGGTTGTCCTTGCAGTGGTGCCAGGGAACCAACAGAATGAGGAAACCGATGGACTCTGAAATAACCATTAACAGCTAATTCTGCATATACATCAGCTCAAGGCTCACTAGATGTTCAAAGATAAATAGAACATAAAGAATTAATGGAAATGGAATATTGAAAAGAAAAAAAACCATTATGCATAAATCCACAATGTCCTGGCATCTTCAACATTGTATTAAATTCTTGCTTTAAAAACTACATAAGAATTGAAACAAGTTCTAGAGAATGGCAATGAGCATTATAACAGCATAGAACTGCTTCTGTATAAGGAATATTGAATATAGACTGTGGGACTTCAAGTTGTTGAATGTTAGAGGGTGTAATGGTAGTCTATGAAGCAATAAATATAATAGAGAACTCTATTTCATGTGATTCAAAAAGTCAATTTAAAATCAGCAAATATTACATTTAAGATGGGCAGAAGACTTTTTCATACAACACAATTAGATTAAGGAGCTTATTTCCAGGATGTTATAGAGGAGTATAAATAGATTCAAAAAGACACTTGACTTAAACTTATGGACGTATTTCAGCACCTGTGCAGCATCAGTAGTTGGACATGGTTTCTGGCCGACTGATGCTGGGGGCAACCTGTACTGGCATTCCTGTGGGAACAGGTACCTTGGTGGCCACCAGCTAGCCAAGAACTACAAAGTGCACGTAAACTTCCTGGCCCAGAGATGCAATGTAGCACACAGCCACCTGCTGCTTGTAAGGACCTCAGCAGGGTTGGATCTAGGTGGCTCTTGAGGTCTGGCTGACGACAGTCGGTCCCGTAGCAGACGTGCACTTCTTGAGACAGAACAGTTCTAGGAGTTTAGCAACAGTCTTGTCCTTAGTTTTACATTTTCTATTGGTTCGGTTTTTAAAGCTGACTTATTTAAAAGAACACAGAATATGACTAAACTGTCCACCATCCAAACTCAAAACCCAGAAATCACCGCAGAAACCAGATCTACTGGATGATGCAGATGATAAAGATTTGAGTAAAACCTTTGGTTTTCTATTAATAGATGCAGTCACACTTTGGCCCTTGGCACAAAGATGCATCAAAGAAGCTGTATTGGGTGTTGGTACCAGAGGCCTGCAGGGCTGGTCTCTGTAGGAAGATGTCGGGGGCTGGTTCCATGCCAGACATCTGGTTACATCCAGCTCCACAAAGGTCCCACCACAGGTCAAAGGTAAGCCCATCAGCAAAGCTGGTGGTGCCTCTGTGAAAACATAGGTAAGAAATGGCAAAGCACCACACAGGCAGTGAGGAGTGAGGAAAAAAAGTATGAAAAAGAAGCCTGTGAACACCTAGGTCAAAGAAGAAGGAGGGGGAGGAGGTGCTCCAGGCACCGGAGCAGAGATTCTCCTTCCAGCCTGTGGGGGAGACCACGGTAAAGCAGATAACCATACCGGGAGAACAGGGTAGGGGGAAGGTGTTGTTTCCATTTGTCTTTATTTCTCACCCTCCAAATCTATTTTAATTAGCAATAAATTAAATTAATTTTCCCCAAGTCAAGTGTGTTCCACCTTTGACAGTAATTAATGAGTAATCTCCTTGTATTTATCTCGATCCACAAGCTTTTCCATCTTAATGTCTCCCCCTGTCCTGTTAAGGAGGGGGATTGAAAGAGCGGCTTGGTGGACATCTGGTGGCCAGCCAAGGTCAACCCACCACAAGACCTCACTGGATTGATGTCATGGCTAAGCAGAGGGGTGCCCAATCAGACAGAGAGGCAGTCACCAGTGAGCACTGCTTCCTGGGGCCAATCCTCCCAGGGGTATTTCCACATGCAGTAATGCCTCCCTTCACAGCACTGAAGGCTGAGAATCTGGACATTTTCTTGGTGGCTAAGTAATCCTACCAGGGAGCTGAGGTTATCACAAAATGGTTTTTTTGTCTGGCCAGAGTTGGTCACAGTGGGAGCACACTTGCTTTCCCTAACACCTTGCCTTAGCTTCAGCTTGCATTTCAAATGGTAGTGTCTTCTGTCCATACAATAAGGATGAAATATTTTGATAAGTGTGTATCATGATCCTAAGCAGGCAGACCCTAAGCCTTTCTTAATTGTTTAGCTAATAGCTTCAAATGTAGGTATTTTATTAGTACACAGAAATCACTCATACTTATCAAGAACAACATAAAAGCATCTGTAACAGTTTGCCTCAAAGCTTCACCCAATCTGTCTCTGACAGGAGCTTAAGTTATGCCTTAACTGGAGTTTAAGAAAGCATGGGAATGCATACCTTTCCTTAGTACTTTCCCAGCTTCCAGCAATTTGCAGTGCCGGGACTCCCTGAGCCAGGTTTGGTTTAAATAACCTCATGTAAAATTAAATCACCTAGACTGATTAAGTGGGTTGCTGTTAGAACAGCCCTAATGTATAACATGTCCATCAAAAGACATCTCATAGTGCGCCCTATTACTGCCCAGAGATGAATATGTATGTCATTACTGGACTTACTGCATATTGAGAAAAGCATGATGATCTCCAGTTTCACGACAGTCATGGCCATGTAGAAAGCAGACGAATCCCCCTCTGAACACTTGAGCTCCGGCAGAGCAAAGTAAAATCACAGGCCCTGGTTCAGGCCGCTGAGTAGGGGTTGCCTGAACCCTTAGGAGACAAATAATTTCTGTTTGTGCCTTTTTATTGTGCAGTAGTTGTACAGATATGCTTTTAGAAACCCTAGTTGCTTCACAACGAGTATTTTTATCCTTCTCTATAAAGCCTCAATGTACACATACATTTTCAGAAAGAAGCATGCACTATTCAATGCAGAACAAATTTGCAGCTTGGAAAGAAAAAGCCAGCTCTGAGTTTCCTTATTGTTTTCTCATTGGCTGTTATGTACCGCAACTCTGAAATGTTAATATGTAATTCTTCACTTTACAATACTTTAATTTCTGAAGATGCTAAGTAACTTGGCAGATATCCATAACAGGCACAGCAAACTCCTGTCTGCATGGTTTTCATACTGATAAGAGAATGTGTTGAAATCAATGATGCTAAATGATATGGGGTTTGCGTAAGGTACTGAAAGAAGGTAGGTAGCCTTCAACCACATCATAAGAATACATTATTTTTCATAATGACATTTGGCTTTTCATTACTTCCACCTGAATAAAGGAACCAAAACCATCAGTGTCCAGCCAAAGGTGGACTGAATGATGGATATTCTTTCAGAATAGATAAAGAGCTCTTCTATGAAGATGGAATGAAAGAACAATGAAATAAAATTTCCAAGAAAGAGACCAAGTTCTAAAGCAAGATCTCTTCATTAAAAACAAGTCCTTCCCATTCTGAATTTTAAATGGAATTTTCCTTCCTTGTACTCATGAGCATGTCACCTAGCATGTCACCACTTTTTTCACAACACCAGATAGCCTATGAGCAGAAAGAACCCTATTATGCTGCTGAAATAGTTGCTAATTATTCAGTAGCTGCTACAGGGAAAGCAGAGGAAAGTATAATCATTCAGATGTCACTACCAGCTGCTCTCTTAAGAGGACAGTTGATGACTGCAAAGGGTAGGAAAACAGAGCAGATCTCTCTTGTTACAGAGTTAGAGTGATGCAGGATCTTTGGTAGTTGGAATTTTCCATCCACACAAGTTTTTACCTGTGCCTGTTCAAGGCAAGCTTGCTTGTGTGCCTGTCCCAAGCTCTTGCTTGAAAAAACAGCTACGAACATACATAAATGAAAATCACTTCAATTTTCTGGATTTTGTTATAGCTATTTAAATATACTGCCTTGTTCTTTGCTTCTTATACTATAAAGCGTTTATCTTCTAAAAAAATCATGTGTCATAGGTGGTCTGGCAAAATAGCTGGATTATTAAAAAAACATACAAGTAGACTAAAAAAACATTTCTAGGAAGTGTCAGCTATCTGGATAAAGAACACTAAATTTCTGAAAGTCTTTGAAGTTTTGTCTCAGTTTTCTAGATTGAATTTCCCATTGGTAATCACTAATAACTCCAGTGGGATCTGTTCATTTAGTCATGGGAAAATTTGACTGATTTACATATCAGCTGACATAAACAAGCATGTATACTTCCATACATAACAAGGAGGAAGGTTTCAGGTTTTTAGCACACAGGCAAACCTTCCTCACTGGGTGTGAAAACAGCTTTTGTAATTAAAGGTCCATCTTTCCATCTCCCTTTCCCCAGATAACAAAACAAGTGCCTCCCCTATCAACACACACACACTTTGCACTTTGTATTTTCAAGCTTTTATTGTAACTGGAACTGCTCAGGAGGCTTAGCAGGTCATTTAGAAACACCTAGTTTAGTATGGTTGATGACTAGCTGCTGACTCAGGAAGAGTCCAAATCCTGGTTTTATGATACTGCTTTATCTACAGTGAAATGATTGTCACTATACATGTCCTTTAGCTGTACAGTTGTCATGCTAGGTGTTGAGGTGGGGTGTACTACACCAACAATGTTGTTCTGTTAAAGAAGGTACAATTTATCTGTTATTTAAACCTGAATTTTCACTGCCTAAGGTGAAAGTGAAACATGCTTAACAACAACAGAACCATACCAACAGGTATTGCAGGGAAAGACTTTTCAGGAATGAACAAGTTTCCTTCACAGCACAGTTCCCTTTGCTTTCCTTTCCATGTAGCAGAGTGTTTTGAAAAGAATTTTTCTCTCCAGTGCACTACAGACTCCCCAGAATTTCCTGTTGTTTCATAGCAGAGCCCACCAGATAAATGCTAGGCATCCTACAGACAAAGAGTGCCTAGAGCAAGACTGAGGGGGCACCTTTTATCTTTGTCCTTCCACCCTTGTAATCTATGCATTCTTCCTGTGGTCAGCTCCTGAAGACTTCCAGGTTTGGGGGAGAATGGATTATGTAATTTTACACATGTGGACAATACTTGTAAAATAAGATTCATGGTACTTAATAGGATACAGTCTGTACCAAAGTTTATTTTTAGAAAAAGCCCCAAATGAAGACAGAAAGGATGCAGCAGATACAACTTCACAAACCCTTGCGCTGCCTCACATATGAGCTTGTAGTACTCTTTAGATAGAGATTCTAGCAGAACCATGGAATTGTAGCCCTTGTGCTTTGAAAAAGACAAGAGTACCTGCTGTACTCAGACCAATATTATGTCAACTTGATCAGTCAGGATTAAGTATTTTATACAATAAAACTAATTCTTTTTCTGAGGAGCTTACAAGAAGGTGACTCTTCTTCCTAGTTCAGGTGAAATCAACTCATACTACCTCCTTGTTTCAACTGCTCCTTTACACTGTAGTCAGCTCTATCTCCTTAAATGCAAAGGTTCCTTTTGTAGAGATAGGGCTAGAATACAAACAGGGAACCTCATTCCTGTTATTTCTATACATGTTCCTTAGAGGGAACTTCCTGTCCTGTTTGCAAGGGTTCAAAATTCAGCCTGAATGCACAGAAATAATTACATCAGGAGTTTGACAGTGTAGGCAAATGATGCAGGCCTGAAAGACTCAACCACCACTCAGAGCTGAGTTGTGTTCTGCACCAGACAGCTGGTGGTTCCTTGCCTACCAGAGCAGAATAATAATTAGCACAATTCATGCTATGTTCCTTTAGTGCCTGTTCTTCAGTAGCAAGGCCAGTATAAAATCATATTACCTCAGACTCACATTTATACTTTCTTTTAATGTTTTTACACTATCAAATGAAAGCAAAACAACGATGACTGTGTGTACATTTGCTCACTTAGCCAGGCATTAATAACAAGGGTCTGTCAACAGAGACATGGTTTGGGAGCACTACTCTATTCATGTGCCATTTATTGTAAGCTGCTCTGAGCCATAGAAGAAGACTGGAACAACTGAGTCAGAGCAGAAGTCTCAGCGGCGAGGAGGGTCACCCAAATTTGCTGTTAGCAAGGGAACTTACTTTTATGTGAGCTGAATACTGCCTACCAGGCTAGATTTGCCTGGGAGAAGAAAACAGCTTGAAGACATAGATCACTGACTGCTGGTACACAAACAGATTTTGTTTGCACAATAAAGATATTAAAACATCTGGAAAATAGAACAGATTAATATTACAAACATCTGGGAGGCAATGGAACCTTAGATTTTCAGTGGAAAAGTTTTATGCTTTTAGCAAGGGAGTGACTAGAGGGGGGAGAAAATGCATGAAGCAAAAACCTGTCTCTTGCAGGGCCAATGGTAGCCTGGGGAACAGTTGGCTTCAGGTTTTGCATCTAACTGAGTTCTGGTCTGCCTAGCACTACCCAGCACCCATTTGTGCTCAAACTGATTTTTCTCTCTTCACTACACAGCCACAGGTAGGCATTGTCAGTCTGTAGCACCCATTAGAGTTGGTTTGTCGCTGATTGTTTGGAATGTAGTAAGTGGTGACCACCTCCAGCTGCTCTGGGGATTGAGGATTCCTCTTCCTGGCTGCTGGAGCCCAGGGGTTTCCATCCGTGGCCAAGGGACACAGCTGCCACTTTTCCATTTGCAGGTTCAACCAGTAGCACAGCTCAGGATGTTATCACAGACACACACACGACATGGACACAGCTGGCTGCCCAGGCTGACATAGACATGCCACTGCTTTCCACAGCACCCATATATAGGACTATATTACTGCTACCTTCTGTTGTTTTGTCAACAGCAGATTTTACCAAACCTTCCTTTCTTTTGTTAACAGTTTTGAGGTTGTGTTATGCATCTTAGCCAATATTGTGCCATGACTCATGATCAAATGCTTAAAGTTCAGCTAAATTAGGGCTTTGTGATTTTCCGTGTCTAGAAAATCAGTTCTCTCATCCAAGATCAATCATTAGCTTAGTCTAGCACTTTTACACTAGAGCTAGTAATATGATTTTTTCCCCCCATTTACCTTTCATTTCTGAATATTCTTTTCCTCAAAATCTGTTCTACAGCCCTGACACCACTGAAATAAAATTAAAAGCTTCTGATTCCTTGTATTATGCCCACCTACTGCTCTCCCACCTGTCTCAGTACAGTCACCCTCTTCATTAATCAGCAGTCTGGGGATAAGACTTGCAATTTTATGTCAGGCCAGCTGAGCTCTAACGCCCTGACTCCTCAGCACTCTGAAATGCTTAGGCACATCTAGGGTTGTGCCCTTGCCAAACAGAATAAGAGAGGAAGGAGTGTTACTCTAAGATTATGCTCCACATACTATTTAAGCCCTTTAAATACATTTAACTATGATTGCATTGCAATCCTCTTTGCAAATTTTGCTATAAATCCAATTTTTCTTTACAAATTTTCACTTTGACTAAGAAATTATTGAGTACAACTGATGAAACCATTCCAATTCTTGATTTACTCATTAGAAGATCATAAGAACTATAGCGCACTGTTATTTAGCATATTCTTCTTATGAATGGTGGTAGCTCCCTGCTGAAATTTCATGAAGTCTGTTCCTGCTGACTTAAAAGTACACAGAAATAAGCACAGTTAAATTTGTTCTTCAGACTGAAAAAAAGTACACAGAAAAAATTTAATTGGTTTAACAAATTAGCACTATTTCAAATTCTGACATAAAAATGTAGGATTAAAACTGCTATTTTAAAAAAGAAAATCTAAAAATGCATGTAATTTTTTATATACTTAGTGCTTTGGACTAGAAATAGTAGTGAAAATATAATGCGCTAAAAATAATCTTTATCAAATACTCTGATTATACTTAATATTTATTATTTCTTCAAAAACGAGATAGCTATACTGGCAAGAGGGGATACAGGCTTTCTTTTCATTCTGCAGTGCCCTCTCCTGGATGTAGTGAAAATACTTGATTGATTACTATAGATCTGTATGTCAAAAGGGTTGCAGCAACATAATTAATAAGAAAAAGAAAAATCAGTTAAAAGCAGGATTAATCTAGGTGTCTCAATGATGTGTTTTAAAAGCTAGAAAAAATTATTAAATCATTACTCTATTAAATCTAAACATGTTAGAAGAAATAGAATTAAAGTTAAAAACATGAGCTGTTACACATTAGATCAGTTCATAAGATCATAGAATAACTCACTTGGGAAGAGATCTCCGGGGCCTCTACCCCAGCCCCTGCTCAGGGAAGAGTCAGCCCTGGGCTCAGACCAGGTTGCTCAGGGCTTTACCCCGTTGGCTCTCAAAAACCTCCGTGGACAGAGATCCCACAGGCTTTCCTCCCCACTCCACTGTCCGGGGGGGAAGGTTTCTCCCCACGTCCAGCTCGAGACACTCTGGCTTTGGTGTGTTCCCTTCTCTCCCATCCTCCCACTGCCACTGCCTGTGGCTGTGGCCCCATCTCCCCCATAACCCCTCACAGGTTCGGGACAGCAGCCGTCAGCTCCCACGATGCCACCTTGTCTGGGGCTGCTCCTCACAGGGCGAGTGCTTCAGCCCAAGTGCCCCACAACCTCTGCCAGGCTCACCCTGGCTGGGCAATGGCTGTCATGTGCTGGGGCCTGCCTCCCATGCTGCTCACTGCCCACTGGGACCCCAGGCATTCCTCAGAGCTGCTCCTTGACAGGCATCTCCAGCCTGGGGCAGCACCTGGCATTTGCCCATGCTGAGTCTCATGAGGTTCCTGTCACCCCAGTCCTCCAGTTGGTCCCAGGTTGTCTGGACGGCAGCCCTGCCCTTGAACTGTCAACTAGATCCTCAGGTTGGTGTCACCTGCAAATTCAATGAGAGCATGCTCCATCACCTGCGCTGGGTCACTGATAAAGATGTTCAACAGCACAGGTCCCAGGACAGACCGTGCTGTGTTCTGATTGTCACTAGGCCATTAATCAGCCCTCTTTGGGCCCAGCTATACAGCCAGGTCTTACCCATCTGTTTGACTACTCAACCAGACCGTAGCATCTTACCATGGAGAACTGTGGGAGACAGTGTTGAAAGCCTTGTTACAGTCAAGGTAAATGGCATTCATTGCTTTTCTCTTCATTCACAAATGAACGTCATTTTATGCTAGAAGGCAATCAGGTTGGTCAGGTGTAATTTACACTTGGTAAGTATATGCTGGCTGTTCCTAATCTCTTTCTTCTTTGTGAGATTTTCTCCAAGAAATCTGAGAGGACTCCCTCCGTTATTTTCTCAGGAACCAAAGTGAATTTCATCCACCAACAGTTTCCCAGATCATTCTTTTGGGCTTCTTTGAAGATGGGTGCGATAATTTCCCTTCCGCAATCACCATGACCTCCCCAGTCTCCTCAGCCTTTCAGCCAGGTAATACAGCATTACCACCGCTGGTAACAGGCCATAAAGTTTTGTATGGAACTTGCAAGACCTCAGGACAGAGGCTTGTCAGGCCTGCTCTGAATTTTTCTTGAACCTGTGGTGGTGCATTTCTTTCCCCCTCTCCAGGCTGACTTACGGACTCAGGAAGGCTCGCTAGGCCTTAGCATAAGTGTAACGAGTTGGGCAGTTAAGTGACCCTTGACTGTGCCAGGAACTCTTACACAGCTAAGACAGGGAGATACGCTGTGCATCTCAATGACTCCTGCTTCTCGGCGAAGGCAGGAGGATGGGAGTAGAGATAGCCAGTTCTCATAACAACCTGCAGCCAGTTCTTTCTCATAAAAACCTTGAGACATTACAATCCTCCCCTGACAATCTTGGAGCATCCCATATCTATGTTTTGAGTTATTCTCAAACAGTCTTGGAATTTTCCAGCACAGCTGGGATTCTAGCAATTTGGTAATGATGAAAGTGTATTATAAGTTATTGAGTAAGTTATAGCAAGTATATTATAAGATATAAGTTAATCCTTTCAAATTTATACTTAACTTACTGTTGTGATTTTTATTCTACTGTGAATGAATTTTAGTCTGCTATTATAATCCCTTTAGATATAAACCGTCAACCAAGTCCGGGACTAGGAGTCCATGCAGCCGCACCTAGACTCTTGACAGGACTTTAGAAAGCTAGGGGGTCTTCTCTGAATCTCATGCCTCAATGGGGGGGGTCTCCCTTATGCTTTCCCACATTCCCTTTTACCCTATTATGTTTTTGGTCCCTATATACATAAGTTCAGTTTGATTCTGATTTAATTTTCCTGTGTGCATTTCATCCATGTACTAAGTAATAGAGTGAACCTTGCCAACAAATTCTGTGAAGTTGCACTTTTATACAAATTTCTATTAAATATTTTTTCTATTGCTAATACAATTGGCAGTGATTCTTTAAGCGATCCAAACCTCTCTCTCATTTTTAAATTCCCCCCACGACAGACCTGCCTACGGCTTTGTTTTACTTGGTTCACCTTGAACAGCATTTTTCCCAATTGATCAGGTGTCTATGACTAATTTGTTTTGCTTTGTTTATATTTGTATTATACCAAGAAGGTTTCTTGACTAACATAATGATGTAGTGTAGGGAAGTACAGGCCTGGTATAACAGCAGAGGTTTCAGAGCTGGAAATACACAGGATACAGTGCAGAGGAGCACAGGCGTGGGGTGGTAAGAAATGGGGCACAGGCTGAAACAGGAGACCTCATGGCAATAAGCAACACGCCATTAATGAATGGTCAGGTAGAAAAATGCAGACTTAGAGCTGGACAAAACTTTCTTTAGGCATAACGAAGAGAACAAGGAAACCGTATCTAACACAGGGAAAAGCCACAATTCAGATGCAACATGGAGCTGCAGAACGGAGCTGAAGAAAAAGAGGTATGAAAGCACGATAACAAACATGTAGAAATGATCCCTAGTGGATCCTACAGTGAAGAAGAAACCATCAACGTGAACAACATACTCATCCTGGCAAAGGACTGCGGATGCTGATGACTTGCTGTAACACCCCCTCACCCCACTGGCCTGAGGACCCAAAGGAGTAGTGGAGGGGTGAGCATAGCACCAAGAAAAGCAGAAGCAAGGAAGCATGAGTATAACGGCTTTAATGGTGTTATTGTTATTGTTCCTAGTATTAGTAACACATTTTCTGCATATACAGATTCTTTCTTTTTCTGAAATAATTAGATCTGGACTACTAATGATTCTCAGATTAAACTGTTAAGATTTAAATTACACATATAGTAATTCTTGGCCTTATATGTAAAGTGTGTTTTCTCTTTGCCCACAAATGAGATTTTGAGCTTAACACAGCACAGACGCCACCATCTCCTCGCCCCACTCCTCTTTGAGGCCCTGAGGTACCCCAAGGCCTGAAGGCCACACTCTCCAACACCTCCACAGTGATAAGCCCAGGCCCCTGCCATGCTGTGTGCTGCAGTTGGCACCGGGGATTGTGTCCTGCAGCACCTCCCAGCCACAATAGTCAGTCAACCTTGTGCTGCCAGCAGCAGCATGTCCAGCCCCCTCTGTGCAAAGGCAGCTCATGCAAGGGGTCTGCCCTGGCCTTGCGTTTGCCTGGCAGGGGCAGCAGAGCCAGGCGTAGAGGCCACATGAGGATGCCTACTGTACTGGGGCAAGCTGTCACCTCCTGCTGTCCCTTCCCACTCTCGCCTCTCATGGGACTGCAAGCCTGCCCAAACCTCTAGAGCATGGTTTGCTGAGCATGTCCTGCACCCACCACAACCGCTGTGGTTTGCCATTTCTAAGGGATACTAGAGATGTAATTCATAACAAGCATTGGTTGAAAATAACTTTTTTTGCTATGCAGTAACACAGAGAAGCAAATTGCAGTAGATGTACAACCTCATTGAGGTAAATTTAAAACAATTGAAAAGTATTAAAGACTCAAAAGCTTTCATGAAAATTCTTTCTCCCTTAAGCTTCCTAAACGATACCTTCACAATCTTCAGTTGCATTTTGGCTACTAACATGGAATCAAGAGGTAGACATGGTGAACTGTTACTCATGCCAAGGCACATACTAGACTCTCCAGAGTCTTAAACATTCCTCAGCATCAAAAGTTCATTTCTTCTCACTTATGCTTATTCTTTCTCTATTTTAGAATTTATCTCCATTTATCTCAAAATAACATTTTTTTCCAAATATTTTTAACTAGGTCCACCACTAATCGTAGTTATTGTGCTGGTTTTGACAAAAGAAAAGAAAAAAGGAAAAACAAACCCACAAATAAAACCAACACTTTTTGAAGATATAAGCCTGTAAGAGAAAGGTTTGAAAACATAACATCATGATAGCTAGTTAGAATGCTTATCATTAAGTGAACCATATTTTCCTCTGGTTTCTTGAAGAGGGTATCACAAACTTACTGATAATTTAATTGACAATCTATTTAAAAAACATGATTCCGGTATGCGAATAGAATGAATATAGCAGTCAATATCAGGAAGATGATTTAAAGACAGGCAAGAACTCTTTCAATGATTTCTTTTCCACCCCTATAACAATAGTCTTCAGCATTTTATGAAAAATTTAAACTGACTAACTGGAGGTTTTTAATCAATGCTTTGATTACCCTTATTAGAAAGGGTAATTGTGCATTGTATTCACAGCTGCAGGCATGGGCAACTGCAAAAACTCATCTCTCCAGGGAAGCACTAGAAAAAGCAATGCACAGCCTCATGGCACTGAGAGGACCTGGACTCAAGGGTGCAGATGTAGGCTGGATCTGTTCCAGATTGCAGAAGGCATCTGAAAAAAAATTAGTTATTTCCTGTGGTAATTAAAGCAGCTTTCCTACTCATTGCTAAAAAACTGCACCTCATTTTCTAGCTCTGCAGGCAGCCAGTCACCGCCCCCGCTTGTTCTTTGCTGGCAGCACCACAATATCTGTAGCAATACGACCCACTGCATTCCATTGCACCTTTGCAGATGCCCAGGCCACCCTGCAGTGCTCCTGGGCTGTGGAAAGCACCCTTCCAGCCTCCTTGGTCTCTCCCTGTGGCTGGTAGCTCATCCCCTGCTACCTCTTCAAGAGTGGCAGCAAGACTGCTACAGCAGGACTCCAGTCGGCAGTGTCAGCTTCCCTGCATGCTCCACAGGAGCAGCTGGCACTCAGAGAGGTACAGATGCCCCTTGCTCTGTGGGTGTACCTTTACCCAGCACCACAACTAGGCAAACCAACTGTCTTTCTGCCGGCTCCTCCATGGAGCCCATCTAGTGGTGTACAGAAAGCAATGAGTAATCAAACAAAACCAGTTAAACATCCATCATGACTGTATTCTGTCAGATGATAACCCTCAATTTACCTAGGCACTGTTTTACAAACTAGCTCGTTTGCTAACGGTCATACAAAACACCATGCAAATACTCTTTAACTCCTAGGAGAAATATGGCAACTAGCATTTCCCAACAGTGTAATTTAAATCAAATTGCACTTTTTAAGGCACACCATGAGAATAATATTAATGATGCCCAGTTTTGTTTTGTGTAAACTTGATCAAACATAGAAGAACATATGAAAAGGGTTCTGAAGCGTTTCCTGGTTATGGAAATAATATCTATCAGTAAACTTAGGCAAACTCTTTTTCAGCCGATTATACTCACCTAATGAGGTAATCCTGAAGGAAGTAAAACAAAAGGCATTGTAGATGGCCTAATTTTAGTCTCAGTAAAGTAAAACTGATGAGGCCTTGGATACCTTGAATTAGGATTTTTCCAAAATTTTCCACTGACTTTAGAAGTTCCTTCTTTCATCTTTTCCTTCTTTCATCTTTTCCTTCTTTCACTCATTGCTCCATCCTAAAACTTCTCCTAAAGCTTGTATAGAAGACCATGAAGACCATTTAGACACTCACTTTTTATTAGGCTAATCAAACCACCCAGAGCACAGTATTTTCACTCACATGTGAGAATTTCAAGCTTTTTTGGGTAAAAGAATAGCCAAGTTATTATTTAGCCTAGAAAAGTTCATTAATCTGTAGTGACTGAAGACAGCCTAGCATCGCAGATCACAGCCCCCATACCACCACGTAGCTCTGGCCACTGCCACAACCCTGCTACATGTCTCCTCTCACCAGGAAATCACTCTGGACATGTGCACACTAGCATGCCACAACCCATCTGCATGCCCACAGCCCTCAGTCTCAGGCCAGACTCTGTGTCTGCCCATGCCCGAGGCCTGGGCCCTGGGCAATATTCACCCAGTCACCAGCTGAGGAGGGAAGTGATAGAGCAGCTTTGGTGGGCACCTGGCATCCAGCCAGGGTCAACCCACCACAGTAGTGTAGTGCATGAGTGGTTGCTGCATTACCAGTATTTAACAACAGTAATGACTTATTAGGACTGATTCGACTGGACTTCACTCTTTTCCCAGCTTTTTCATTCTATTAAGTCTTGTGCTGATTTTCAGCACATTGTTATCTCCCCGACTGAAACAATTACTTATGTAATTAGACCTATTTGGTCACTCTGTCACTTAAACTCTGCAAAATGGCTGAGCTGGCAGGGCACCGCTGTGTTTTTAGCAGGTAAGTATGCCAAGGCATACTTCTTCTGCCTTTCTTCTGCCTTTACGTGATGTTCTCATACTCTGAAACTTAAATAGGTGTGCCCGTTTTGATGCAGATCCTGGGGTGAGGAGGCAAGAGGTTGTATAGAGTGTTGCTTATTCTTTGTTGATTTGTTAGCATAATCATAGCTAGCAACACATGGAAGAGGCACAGCCATTCAGCATATACAAACCTCTCAGGTGAGTGGAAAGGTAAGAGTTGTTACTCTTATAACAGCAATGCACCCCACATGCAGCTAGGTTATTAGTGCTGTCCTTAAGATCAGATTGCTAGTTTTCCCAGGTGAAATCTGTAATTTGCAATTTAATATTATAGCCGCAACGCTGGCTCCTTTGAGAGCAATACATTGTGCCAGAATTTGTCTATTAGCTCTTCTAAAAATGAAAGCAAAATGATGTGCAACTTTTCCACACTGCTCTGTGTGTGTTTGTGAGAGCTTCCATCTTTCCTGTCTTTCAGCTTAAAAAGTTCCATGTAAGGGAACAGGGGTTCTAACTTCAGCACTGAGCTTCACGGCAGGGTGCTGGACTGTCAGCTGTGTTATGTGACAGAAATGCCTCGGCACTAGACTGACCAAGACGGGCATCCCCAGGGGACCAATCTCACCAGTGGCTGGAAATCTGGTTTTTGCTTTGTACTATATGAGGGCATGTTGACAACCTTTTTTGTCAACTCCAGGTGCTGTTATGCAGCAATGTAAACACCAGTGTTTGTCGTCATTTATTTTTATACATTTCCTTACAGTGCCTGCTGGCGCTTACCGTATCACCACCTTAGGAGGAGGAGAGGCTGATGCGGGCATGGCACAGCTGACCCACAGGTCAGAGCTCCCCACTGTTACACTCAGAAACTTGTTTGTGGGTGACGGAAGCACACTTTATATATATATATATATGATTATATATATATAAATAGAACCAATAATTCAGTTAATATAGTGGAAATCTGACCAGTCTAATTAGAGACTCGTTAGTCTAGATCTAATTATTACAGAAAAATGAAGAATAATGCAGTTAGAGCAGTTATATAGAGAAAAAATTGCACTAGTAGCAAACCCACGATTAATATTGTAACACTCGTCTTAGTTTCTACTCCTTCTCCAGGTGTTATGTTTAGCCTTTCACTGCTCCCCTGGGTCCTAAGGTCAGTGGTTTCACACTGGTGTTGGAGGCAGGGGATGTTATGATGAGACCTCAGTATCTGGAGTTCTTTACCAGCATGAATATGATTGTGTTGATGGTTTCTTCTTCCTCAGTCTAGGATCCACTTGGGGTCATTTTTTTATGTTTGCTAACAGGTTTTTACACCTTTCGCTTTCTTCATTGCTCTGCAGCTTCACGTTACATCCAAATGCACTACATATGATTCCCTTTACGTATGTTAAACACTAGTTCTTGCTCTCTTTGTTACACCTAAAGCCAGTTTTGACCAGTTCCAAGTCTGCATTTCTTTAACTAACCATGGGTGAGTTGTCTACAACTGTCGCGTCTCCCATGCCCATCTCTCATCACCCCATGCCTGCGCTCCTCTGTGCCAGGTCCCCCATCTCCACTTTGCAAGCCTCTGCTCTCATACCAGTGTTTCTCTGCACTACCTCAGTATTTCAGAGTTGTAAAATCTCATCCCACTTAGAATAACTGCCTGTTACTGCTATCTGTATAAAACTATAGTTGTAACACACAAAGATAAATAAAAGCGAAGCAGGTCAGATACAGACACCTGGTCAATTAGAGAAACTGCTGTCACAGCTAAACCAAGGGCAGCTGCAAGCAGATCACACTGAGTTCAGATGGAGTAGGCATGACAAACCTCAGTCCTGAGGCCTTGCAGACTCAGTGCAGAGCTCATGGCCTGTTGCTAGTAATGGCAGTATTGTACTACAGGGCCTACATGATGACAGCACCACCGCTGCAGAGAATCTTGAAAGCATCAAGAAAAGTATAACCCCCTTATACAGCCACTCAGAGCCCTTATAAATTGTAAGAGAGCAGAAGCTTGTTTTTCCTAAGGTCTGCTTCTCTGCAGGTCAACTGCTAAGCTGTTTGTTGACTGTTGTGCTGCTAGGCTTCATTGCAAGCCAAGACCACTTCCTCCATTTACATACAAAGAGTAGTTGTTAGTGGGCTGATGAATTTTCTTAGAGGAGGCATTAAAACAAATGCCATGTTTTTAGTGACTGTGCTGCAGATTAATTGGTGATTCTTAGAGAACAGCACCTCCCCTTTATCTTCCTAATTGGGATGCATTTGCTGCAAAACAATTTACAGATGAAAACTTTTCTTCACACTGCCAGAGTATACTCTGCCTAAGTGCAGTGACATATTCTTAGCCGAGTTCCTTCAACTCCAGCTAACTGATGTAGGACTCAATTTTGATCAAAGTTTTTAGAGCAAACATCTCTCTTCCCTGGTATCTATGTCAGTATTTTTTGCACCATTTGCTTCCTATGAAAAACCATGTATTTGCCTGCTAGTTGGCTATCCTGATACTTGCACTATTGAATTCCCTTCTTCATCAGCTGAAGGATGATTTTCTTTTCTAAGCACAAGAACATTGTATCTGAGCTACCACTTAGACGTTTTTATAACTCTATATATTCTACCAATAGTTGCCAAGTAAGAAAATCAATTCCTACCACTTCTCATCTGTGTTCTTTTAGCAGGAGGTCCAATTCATCATCACGTCCTCTTTGAGCACTTCAGGAATAAAGAAGTGACACTGAGACTCACTTGGCAGTTTTTCAGCATGCAGCAGCAACTCCAAATTACCTTGGCAGGAGCCTACCTATTCCCTTCACCATAGGTCATTATAAGATCCAGAATATGAACTCAGGAAAAAAAAAAAAAGTTTAAAAAAAAAAAGTCCCGTCTTGCAGAAAAAAAAATGTTTACAAAATACATTGTAAAACATGTTTTGGGGAAAATACATCTCATTAGAAAATGATTTGCCATTATCAGTGTGGGACACAGTGACTGAAGAACAGGTCCAAGACAGCAGGAAGAACATAAAATGTATCTGATTGCTGAATGCCATAACCTCAAGAAATTTCTGCATAATCCTGTCACAGGTAGGCAAGGAACCTGAGGAAATTGACCCTATATTATGTGTGCAAAATATCCAAAAGCAAAGCTAAAACCACATACAACTTGTGTAGTTCAGAGGTCACATACAACTTCAGTACTACATACACCCCTTTCTAACATTTTGTTGTTGTTTACTTCAGTGGTTGGATTGGTTTTAGCATAAGAAAGACGCAACTTGGAGGACAAGCTTGCTGTTCCTATAGAAAATGCAAGCAACATCTGCTTGTCACAGATACAGACAATGGCAGTCCCTAGATAGCACATGGCAGAGGTGCAGAGGAAAGCCTAATAGCTGCTTACTGCTGGAATTACTTCTATAGATTTCCTCACCAACCTGCCCCTTTTCCCAGGCCATGGTTCGTATTTCTCATACTACTTCATTAACTCCAGCCTCTAAAGACCCACAGTGGGAGTCTTCCACACAGCACACTGGCCCAAAGACTCCACATCCCCAGCACTGGGATACATACAGAAAATGGGTCAGCCCCAATGTCGTGGTTTCAGCTCAGTCGGTAACAAAGCACCACGAAGCCGCTCGCTCACCCCCCACCCCCTCGCCTGGCCACGTTGGGATGAGGAGAAAATACAAAGGCAGGCTCGTGGGTCGAGACAAGGACTGGGAGGGATCACTCCCCACTTATGGTCACGGGCAAAAGACAGGCTCAACTTGGGGAAGAAACACAATCCATTTAATTGACTACAAATCAAATCAAATCAAAAACAAGGATATTAGGAAGGGAAACCAAACATCAGAACACCTCCCCCCCCACCCCTCCCGCCTTCCCGGCTCAGCTCCACTCCCGGTGGTTTCTACCTCCTCCCCCTGGCGGCGCAGGGGAACAGGGGATGGGGGTTGAGTCAGCTCGCCACACATCGTCGTTGCCGCTTCTTTCCTCAGGGGGAAGATTCCTC
>VYZV01032422.1:570-11837 GCA_013401275.1 Pandion haliaetus | reverse complement strand
GAGGCACTACCACCGTCACTCCCCTCCTAGAGGCGGGTCCGACATTTTGGCGCGTCCGACATTTTGGGGCGGCGAATTTTCCAGCAGCTTCTTCAAGGGGCCGCCTCTGCAGCCCCCCTCCCCTGCCACCAAGGAAAACCGCGCCACACAAACCCATAACACCCAACATTTCAGATCCAAGGATAATAGGGTTTGGTGGAAAGTAATTCTGAATGTTCCATTAAAAACAATTAGGTTTGATGTGTCATGTAGCAAACGGGCACCAGTCTTGCAGGATGTCCTTGGTGAGCTCCTCAAGCCCCTGACATGACCTACTGAGGGGCAGCAGTTGCTCTAGTATGCTGAGATATCCCACTGTCCACCTGCTCAGTTGTTCCCCACATCCCAACTCCTACAGCAAAATTTCCCTTTGCTCAGTTCTTTTGCCCTGAACAAGTCTCCCTTTCACTTAGTTGATACTTTGTGTGTTTTCTTTCCCCTGCTTTCCATAACAAGGCATTTAGGAGTTGCTTCATGCTCTTGGGAACATTCCTTTCCCTTTATAGCTGGCAGGTCCTCCTCCTCTGTGGACACCTGTTCCCGAAAGCAGATCCTAGGTCTGTCCAGGTGCACTGATCTACCCGCAGATTCCCACTGCATCAACTATGATGCCTTGCAGCAAAGGCCAAAAAGAAGTCATCACCTTCCACAGACAGCCAGTGTGTCCTATCGTAAAAGCTGATGACCAAAATGAAAACTCTCTACCCTTTAGCAGTCTTTCCAGCTGAACCTCTTGCCTTTCACAGGGATGCATCCTGAACATGGTCATGAGTTAAAACACTACAAGGGCGTGACTATGTCATTAGCGAAAGCAAGCTGAACTTAACTGGAAACTGTGTAGAGTGACTATATTTCATAACTGACAGGTTATCATAAAAATAAGTATGATTATCTTGAATTTTTAAGGGTAGCTGTAACTTTCTCATTTCTAATTTTGCAATACACTATACTATTTCTGTAAAGTACCTCTACCACCAGCATACAGTAGGAACATATTAATAATTTCTACCACTTTTACAGGTGACCTCTAAACAACACTATTCCAGAACAACTACATCAGCTTATTATTAGCAACCAGATCATCCACTTGTATTAATTGTCAAAGGTTTCACATTTACTAGCCACATAAATGGATAACTGAAGTTGACCAGTTTCTTCCACGTAAGCATTGTAGGTTTAGGACACCAAATAAAAACTCAGCCTTCCCCACAGATAGATATTTTTAGTATGGACTGTTTACACTGTTTTTTAAAATAATCCACATATTATTATTTTATATTTCAATTATTTACAAAAGTTGACACTGGAGATAATATAAGGGAAAAATGCAGTTATTTCTCTTTTTGCTTGTCTTATTTAAGAAATCAATTAAATGTTACAGAAGCAGACTTTTGCTAGTTGTCCTCAAAATTCTCCAGCCATCCAGTTACATTATTCTAAGTAGTGACCAAGTTATTTCTCTTGTGCAGCCTATGACAATCTTCTTGGAATACTTCTCAAGCCAAAAAGCATGCTTAAAATCTAAACCTAATAATCCCTGCTCATAGCAAAACAACATGCCTCTTAACTAGAGAGGTGCAAGACAAAAGTATCATTCCACTTTAATGTCTAGAGAAGATAGCATATAATCTGCTGTTTTGGAATTGTGCAGACTTCTCCAGGCTGCCTATTGTGACTGGTTTCCTTAACTCTTTCAAAATACTGCTGTGAATAATTTTAATATCCACTCAGGGCATCTCTAATTTCTTTAGTTGATTAATTTGCATAATCCTCTGTCATTTAGTGCTGGAAACTTTTGATTTAAGATATTGTATGCTGATGAGGCTGTTACAGTCAAATTGATCATATTGCTTCAAGGAGATCAGAACAAACTGGGTGAATGAGTAGCACAAATGCAGTTCCAGTAAAACATGGGGAAAAGCAAACTAGTGAGTAGTAGTCAAAAATGCTAAGATTATTCACTAATATGAAAAACTACTACTAGATTAACTAATCAACAAAGATCTGAAGTCATCTAAGTTGACAGCTCTACTGCTTCAGCAGCAGAACCGAAAGAGCAAACAATGTATTACAATACCTGTTAAAGGAAATGCTAACTGATAAATATTTTAGAATGCCTTGATATTAAATCAGTGTGCCACGTTGAAGTGCAAGGGATGTTGCAAAATTAAAATGGGCTGAAAGAAGGGTAAGTGGCTTTTCTAGGGTAAAAACTATTTTCTATGAAAATATTATAATTTTCTATCAGAAATGCTATGGTTACTAATTTAAAAGTATTGTAAGTCTATAAAGAGCAGATTAGGAAACATATAAGCACTTGTTTTCCTTTTTTGCACCACTACAGAAAAAGAAAATTCAGTTCAACCGAAAGGTGGCAAGTTCAAGTGTATTTAAAGAAAATTAATTATGTGTAAATTACAGAACTCAATGCTACAGTGGGGAAGAGATGCCATCCAGAGGGACCTTGACACTGTTGAGGAGTGAGCCCGTGAGAACTTAATGAAGTTCAAGAAGGCCAAGTGCAGGGTCCTGTACCTTGTTCAGGGCAATCCTGGTATCAATACATGCTGGGGGATGAAGGGACTGAGAGCAGCCCTGCGGAGAAGCTCTGGGGGATACTGGTGGATGAAAAGCTGGACATGAGCCAGCAAAGTGCACTCGCAGCCCAGAAGGCCTACCGTATCTGGGGCTGCATCAAATGAAGCATGGCCAGCAGGTCAAGGGAAGTGATTCTCCCCCTCTACTCTGCTCTGGCAAGACTCCACCTGCAGTACTGTGTTCAGCTCTGGGGTCCTCAGCACAGGAAAGACATGGACCTGTTGGCCTGGGTCCAGAGGAGGGCCACAAAAATGATCAGAGGGCTGGAACACCTCTCTTGTGAGGAAAGGCTGAGAGAGTTGGGGTTCTTCAGCCTGGAAAAGAGAAGGGTCTGGGGAGACCTTGTTGCAGCCTTTCAGTACTTAAAGGGGGCTTATAAGAAAGCTGGAGAGGGACTTTTTAGAAGGGCATGTAGCAATATGACAAGGGGTAATAATTTTAAACTAAAAAAGGATAGATTCAGACCAGATATAAGGAAGAAATTTTTTACAATGAGGGTGGTGAAACACTGGCACAGGTTGCCCAGAGAGGTGGTAGATGCCCCATCCCTGGGAACATCCAAGGTCAGGTTGGACGGGGCTCTGAGCAACCTGATCTAGTTGAAGGTGTCCCTGCTCATTGCAGGAGGTTTGGGCTAGATGACCTTTAAAGGTCCCTTCCAACCCAAACCATTCTATGATTCTGTGATTTAGTTTTTACTGGGTAAAAATATGCTGCCCAAGTTGTGCAAGATGTCAATAAGAGTAATGTTAACAGCCTCTTCTGTACTGACAACTCAACTCTCCACAATACCTTTCTGAACTTGTTCAGCGCATATGCAGTCACTACATGCATTACAAAAGATGTAGTTTTAACCATGTCTTCTGTACAGCATTTAAAGTTGTATAAAACTTTAGGTGTGGACTGTAATTTACAATCAATACTAAATCCACATAAGCTTTCTTCATATAATGTATTAGCCTAGAAATGTTATTATTGTATGTATATATATAATATAACTGATTACAATTGTCACTGATTTCTCTCGTTTTCTGTTCTATTACTACATTACTAATTAAAAAAATTAAGTTATATTAGAGATTAAACCAAGTAAAATCCCTCAGATGCCAATCATCTGAATGTTTTTAAGCCACGTACAAGCATTCATAAAAGTGAGCTGCTTGAAAATACAATTACTCGCCTTGCAAGACCAAATGCATGCAAAGTGGTGCACCCTACTATTGAGGTTTTTCTTCAAAGCTAGCATGAAAGCTTGGCTCATAGCCAGCATTTTCATATTCTAAGCTTAAATTTAGTCCCATATATTTGAAAATATGTTACAACCATAAAAGCTGGAACTATTTCATCGAAAAGGAAAATAATTTTAGAACTTTTTTAAAGATCTAGGCACCATTTTTCATTTTATATTTTTAACCTTGATTATATTTTTTTGTTGAGGAGGATTTTACACCTAGATACTTAGATCATACTTTCCATGACAAATCACCAGTACACAATGAGTTTGAGTGCCCAGAGCAAGCCCAAGTAACAAGTTTTTCAGTTTATTCGAACACAAAGTCATACATCTAGGAGAAATGGAATGTAGACCATACCTAAGTCTAGGTGATGGCTATACAGGGCAATGATTGTTCTGCAAGGGACATTACAAATATTCAGATCAACATGAAAGCCCTGAAAACAATGCATCTGAAAGGAATAGGGAAGCTATACTACCATTAAAGCTGGCAGTGTCTATGGGAAAATTGTTTACAGTTATAAAAATCCGAGATGTTTCAGCAGACAGAAAAGTTATTGTATAGAGGAAAGCTAACAAATTAATCTGGTTCAGTTACTACGGAGAAACTTGATCACTGTCTGTAAATATGTATATTTGTAGAGAAACACGATGATAGATCATAGAATAGAGTAGACAAGGGAATAGCATCCAACACTACTGAAGAGCATGAACAGAAAGCAGATAATTCCATACAGAAATAATGTATAGAAATTTAATATGTTTTACTTATAAACTGTATTTTACAGCCATAAACTATATTTTTAATTATAAACTGTTTCTAAACTATATAAAACTTTAATAAACATTTTATTATTGGCATAAACTATTGTTATGAGAAGAATTTAATCTCACATGCAATGGTTTGCTAAAAGATATGTCCCAATTCAGTCACGCCACTTGCTAGTGAAACTAGCTAGCTGTTTCACCTCCATGCTGTTCAGAGGGTAATCGCAATAACCCTATCTAACATCCCAGTGCAGAAGCACATGTTGCTTTTAACTGAAATTTCATTCTTAAATGAATAATATTTAAGCAATTGAATTTGTATATGACATTTAATCAAAAGGATATTTAAATCAAAAGTATGAAAAATAATTTTTAAAAGCTGGAGTTACTTCTTATTAAAGCTGGAGTTACTTCTTATTACTTGTAAACTGCTCTATTAATGATGAAGGTGCTGTATTTTTTTGCTCTTAAATATGAAATCATAATGCAAAGAACAGTTTATCATTTTTAGTAAGGAGATATTTCAAAGCCTTCATCTGTCAGAACCATTAAAAAAAGAAGCATAGCATTTCAGGAAATAAATTTTTAAGTTTGATTTTGTGAGATAAATGAAGTAGAAGCCACGGAGATGATAAATTTTAATCATAGTGAAATTGAGTAGGTGCTTTCACTGTAATTGTTCTTTAAAATAACACAAGAGAAAGACATGCTACACTGAATACTCTCCATGGAAGGAAAGAAAGACAAATCAGAAGTCAGGGAAAGTATCCTGTGCATCTAAATCTCCATAAACAAAGTCAGGTAAAATAAGAATCTGCCCAGTTTTCTGAACACCAGAAAGTTTTTAAAAAAATAAAGTTCTGGAGAAATGAAAGAAAAGTTTCTATTAGACCTTCCTGGTTTCAGCTAGAAATAGATGTGCTGTTCTGAAATGACACTCTGCATGCACTCTAGCCCACTTCCACTTGCTCAGCTGCCTGGATGATGATAAGCAAGTACAAACAAGCACTGATAAACTCCTTATTCCCAAACTGTGGCCTGGGAGCCAGTGGTGTTTTGAGGACACACAGTATTTGCCATTAAGTTCATAACATTTTTACAGTACTCAAATAAATGTTTGATGAGAGCAGTACATGCTGTTCTGTGAGATACTGTGTGTGATTTTAACTTTCCCCTCCCCATCCAACGAATGAATTCAACAAAAGCTGTCCTCAGTTCAGAGGCAGGCAGTTCTCCCACCTGTGTTCATCCCTTTGAACTCCACTTTTGCTGAGACAAGCCCAGAGATTCTTTAACAAGCAAGGGCACCTGGCCCATGCCAGCGGTGGATTGGGCAGCCAGTAGCAGCACGTGCAGAGCCATGCAGGGCACTGTGCATGGTCCCAGCCACTCAGGAGAGGAAAGGTATCAGTGTTTGCTTCCAAGTGGGTGCTCCTGGTCAGGGAGGCCACTATTCTTCCTGCCCTGTGCTGCATATATGGGACCACAATAGCCAGCTCCGACAGGAACAGCAGTAGGTCTAGTTGCTCAAAGGGGTATGCCCCTGGCAAGAACCCAGGAAGTCAGAGCTTTGATCTGACTCTCAATCCTTTTGATCAATCTGTATTTTATTATAAATCAATTCCTTATTTTGTCCATGTGGAAAAAGAAGCGAAAATTCAGCTGGGGGGGGGAGGGGGTGTTGTTTTCAAAAAGAGGGATGGGAGGGTTTTTTGGTTTTTTTTAATGAGACAGGAATAACTTCAACATGGGCTATGTACCCACATCAGGCTCCCTCCCAGTGATATGGCAAGAAAAACTGAAGCCTGCTGTCTGCAGCGATGGTGTAACTGAGTACAGATAGCATGTAAGTCAAGTGTGACAACACACAAGAGATGGGCCAAACTGTGGCACAGCAGCTGCCAATTCTGGTGGCCAGTACAAAACTGCCCAACAGTAATAGTAGTGGTGACAGTAGTGGTGAATTTGGACATAATGAACTGCATGGCACCTGATGCCAAAGGCCAGTTTCCAAGGAGATAACTTGACTGCCTACTGCTAATTGTTGCTTATTTTAAGAGCCACAATAACCTTCTACAGTTATTGGTGATGGGAGACTGGAATTAGTGTGACATGCCAGTTGCCTCTGTCACTTGGGTCATCCTCTCAAGGTAGTAACAAGCAGCTGGCACAACAGGAAGGCCGATACCATTGCAGGGCCTACGAGTTGGCACCAGAGCAAAACCAGCTTCGGCAGAAATGTATTTCCAGTCAGAATGTACTTCATCAGACCCCACACATGTGCTTTTCTTTGCTGTTCACAACTATTGCTCTGAATAGGATTATTGCATTTTTTGGTTAATGTTCCAGAGAAGTTACCTTTACGGCTCAGTATTCAAACACAAATGTAAGTATTAGCCTTTAACCAGAGTGCTTTCTATTGTTCTGTTTATGTATTTCATGTGCTCCACCCAAGGAAAAAAGAGAAGAGCACATTAATGACTGAAATGAACCATCAACAATACTAAACAGCAGAACCAAAGTCATCACATAGACACTAAAATTTGTTCTTACAAATTGTTTATAGAACATCTAAATGGATATAATATTTGTTCGCTTATTAACAGCCTGAAAGCGGACAAAAATGTTAAATTAAGCAACTGTTTATTCACTGTAAAATATGTACAGTACATTTGCTTCCAGGCAAATCCCTAAATGGGAATGACATACTTTAGAAGCACCACTAATACATTCTGCAGTTACAAATGGAGAGGAAATTTTCTTCAGAAATAACAGTCTGCACTTGTCAGATTACGCGTCTATCACCAACAGAAAAAAAGTTACACAGCAGTGTAAACACTGAGAAAGATTTAATTTCCACATTGATGGGTGATTCTATTTCCCATTAATCTAAGTGATTTGCCTGGGCTCCCAGGCCTCTGGTAAAAAGACCCATCCACAGCTCACAGTCACTTCGACTCAAGTTCACACTGGAGGTCCAGCCTGTCCAGTATAGCTGCACAGAAACAGCAGCGTTGCCCTGGCTATCTGCCAGCCCAGGTGCATCGCCACTGCTGTTATCAAAATGTTCCCAGGCACAGCAGAGTGAGATAATAAGCAGTACAGCAGTACAGGAAGCAGCAAAAGCAAAAAGCAGCCGCTAATGAGCACTAGACTCTAATATACAGTAAGGCAAGCAAGCCCTATGGTAAGCACAGAAGCCTGCTGATTAATAGCTAAACAGCAATAACAGCTATAAATTTGATCTAGCATATTCCAATCACATCTGTCATTATATGGAACCCTCCAAGCCCCACACTGGGTTCCAAAAAGGACTGTTGTGGTTTAATCCCAGCTGGCAACTGAGCACCACACAGATGCTCTGTCACTCCCCACCCTGGTGGGACGGAGGAGAGCATCAATAGGGTAAAAGTGAGAAAACTCATGGGTTGAAATAAACACAGTTTAATAGGTAAAGCAAAAGCTGCGCATGCAAGTAAAGCAAAATAAGGAATTCAATCACCACTTCCCATCAGCAGGCACGTGTTCAGCCATCTCCAGGAAAGCAGGGCTCCATCACATGTAATGGTTACTTGGGAGGACAAACGCCATCGCTCTAAACATCCCCCCCTTCCTTCCTTTACGCCCACCTTTATATGCTGAGTATGATATCATACGGTCTGGAATATGCCTTTGGTCACTTGGGGTCAGCTGTCCTGGCTGTATTTCCTCCAAAGCTCTTGCGCAGCCCCAGTCTACTCGTTGGTGGGGTGGTGTGAGAAGCAGAAAAGGCTTTGACTCTGTGTAAGCACTGCTCAGCAATAACAAAAACATCCCTGTATTATTGACAAGTGTTTTTAGCACATATCCAAAACATAGCCCCATTCTAGCTACTATGAAGAAAATCAATGCTACCCCAGCCAAAACCAACTTTTGAGTTTTCCCATTAAGAAACTGAGTTTACACCTAAGGACCTACATGAAAGATGAGCCAGACATGAAACAACCTCCCCTGGCAGGGTAGGTAGGGGAGGAAAGCAGCACGACTGTATTTGACAGCCAAAAGTGCTTTCTCTGTTACAACTGCATTTGATGGGAATTATTCAGTTTAAGTGACTTAGAGTGCAAACGTGACTTAAATGAAGCTAGAGGGACTGAACTGATAAAGACAGATAATGTATGCTGCACATGCACAAACAACAGCAGGGCACTACATTTACCAGTATTATCTTTATGTTGGCATGCATTTGCACTTGTTGAGCAGATATCAAAACACACTGAGCATCTGTGACAGCCACCTTACACAAACTAGGGACAGCTTTCAGAAATGTATTTTCTCCTGTACTTTCCTGTCTACGAGGTGCAGAAAATCCATTAGCTGCTATCATATGAGAAAGAGACTGGCTCATGTTCCAAACAATCAGGCACCTTCTGTTAAAAGGAAGGGTTCATGGTGCCAAACTTGACCACACATGGTTTAGCCATATTGCAGCTGTGTAGCCACCACAAGCACTCTGAATATTTGAACAAATCAGCCTGATCTACTCAGCCTCACTGTCCAGCAAGAGCACTATCAATATAAGAAAATAAGAAACAGCTGAATCACTGGGGAACATCCAGTACAACAAAAAGAACACTTGAAGTTTGGGAAGCATGAACAGTCCAATAGCAGACTCCCTTAGAGAAGACTGTGCACTTTACTGACAGGAGCCAGACGCAGATCTGCTGTCCACAAGCAAAATTTCCAATTTTTGCGAGCAGTGGAAAAAGCAGTATCAAATATGAATTTATACATATGAAGACCCTTTACTGCTGAATCCATTCAAGCAACAGCAATCAGATTTTGAGATGAATAAGAATACCTATATTGACTAGTAAATTAAATCTTGAAAGAATATGAAACTTATTCACAGCCCTTGGGATTCGTGGTCCCTATTCATTATGTAAGCTTCTGTTAATTAGGTGGCAAAAGTATAACAAAAAAAAGGGATAACTAATAGTTGTTTATTCTCAACAGTAAACTGAAGACATATCAGACAAAATAAATTACTTGAAATAAAATTATCCCTCAAACAGCACACCAAGGCAAGTGTTTGTATTTTTAGAGCAGCACATTACAGAAATACTTTAAGTGCTTTGCCTCAGGCCTATAAACTATGAAACCGTTTGACTGTTAAGTGGTCCATTGTGGTGGGCTGATCACTTACTGGCTGTGGACAGGAGCTGCAGTGGCTGAAGCTGTAGAGACCAGAAAACGGTAAAGCAGCTGAAGAATAAAATAAAGGGGATCTGACCAGCAGCTGCCTCCAGCTGCAGACAAAAGACAGCTTGCCTCTCCAGGTGAGGAAGGATCCCTCTTAGCGTAGTCCTCAGCAGATCCGATCACCAATATCCATGGCAGGGTCTGCGTGCATAACCAAAAGCACAGCATGGGCATGTAGTTTGTACACGTGAGGCTGTGAATCTAGGAAGCTTCATATTGTACGAGCTGTAAAACACCAATCTAATCTCTTGGGTGCATGACAGTCAAGCGACTGGAGCTACATAGGAGCAAGGGGGGTGGGGCGGCAGACACTGAGAGAGAGAGGGAGAGAGATGCTTCTGAACTGTCAAATTCTCCCAGCAGCTCTGAGAGCAGGAGCTGCACTGAGTCCTGGACCCCTGGGGCCATGTTGCCCCTCTTCTGCACCCCCGTCCCCTCCCTTCTCTTTCTCGCACTGCTGTCATTTTTTTCACTTCCCTGCACCTGTCCCTCTCTCATTCTCCAAGTCACGCTCTTTCTCTGTCATTACACCTCTGTTTTCTTTTTCTCTCTGCACTTCTGTCCTGTTCCCTGTCCCTCTTTTTTTTGTCCTCTCTTTTCTGCAGTCCATCATTATTTTTGTCTTTCTCCATCTATCTGACTGCCTTCCTATCCCTTTTATTTTAATTTCTCCCCATCTGCCCTTTAGCCCTTCACAATTCCCACTGCCCTCACCTCTCTCTCTGGGGCTTTCTCTATTTTTAAATTCCTCTCTCTCTGCCCTGTATTCTACATATACATTCACTTTCTTAGATTTTCTTGTTTCAGGTCCCTGTCCCTTTGTTTTAATTTCTTCCCTCTCTATGCCACAGTCTACTTTTGTCTTCGTCATTCTCTCTCCATCTGGCCCCCTGTCCTTATTCTTCTATTCCTCTGTCTCTCCCCTTCATCTCACCGAGGTTTTTTTGGCATTTCTCAGTTGCTCTCTGTCTACCTCCCTGTCCCCTTTTTCAATTCCTGTCTCTCTGCCCTGTGGCCCATCACTAATCTTTGTTTTTCTCCATCTCTCTCAGTCTGGTTCCCTATCCCTTTCTCCTCTCTGGGCTGTAGCCCATCACTATCCCCCCCACCTCCCCCGTGCCCCTCTCTCTGTGGCTCTCTTTCCCTATTTTTCAGTCCCCCCTCTCATCCCTGTAGCCAATCACTGTTGTATTGGGTTTATGTGAAAAATGATTTAGTCCAAAACGGAATTCCAATTAAAATTTACAATTTATTAAATGAATAGAGGCAAGCAAACAGCGCTGGGTGCACCAGGAGTCTCTGCTCCACCAAGGTGCACACCTCCCGTTACAGCTTCATTCCTTTTATACAGTCCGTGTTTCCCTCCTCTCGGAAGTCCCCACCTTGT
>VYZV01032421.1:431675-443712 GCA_013401275.1 Pandion haliaetus | reverse complement strand
GAATGACATTCTTTCACATCCAAAGTAGTCTTTCCACTTTGAACGTCCACGCACATCAGCTGAACAGGTGCTGGGAAAACTTATTCTATGTAGGCCATGAGTTTAGATTCTTTGGGTCACTAGAGACTTCATGCTCCAGGACTCGTGTAGCAAGCCCTATTTTATGTTCACCTCTGCTACAGAGAAGGTTTTCCTCTGACAGGTCTTTAGGGATTATATTGAGAAGCGAGTTCCACAGAGTTTTCCAGAAGTACTGGAAGTATAGGATATGATACTTGGTATTTCACTGATACTGTGGTGTGATAAAGAGTCCAGTCTGAGAGTCAGTACAAACACTCTTACTTCTTCAGGTATTATATGGAGAGGTAACTGTTGGCAGCAGAATACAGAGTAAAGTTGCTGTGCTCGTATGTCTTCCCTGCCTGTTGATTTAACTGTCTCACACAGGTATATTCCTGCTATTGTGGACCACACTGGAGGCCTGCCCTGTCAGGGGACGTTCCTGCTTCACCAGGTACTAATGAAGACTGTAGAACAGCAAGCTTCATCTCAAGGGGGGTTAGAATGCTAATGACTGGATTTTGCATCTTTCATGTCTTCTCCTTTCCCACACAGCTGTCTAATGATAGCTGTAGGGTCAGTCATCTTTCAGTCTGTACTTAGCCTGTTAGCTTTGGCCTATGAGGAGAATATATTTGGCCCCTAGTATATTGCGGTTTCCTTTGCTTATCAGTGTGCATCCCACTCAAGAAAGATGAAAGCCTTTTAAAAAGCAGGAACCTTTGGGACCAGATTTGTGCCTTCAGTGTTCTCCAACACGCGTACCAAGGACACAGAAGGATCATGTGGACTCAACTTTCATTGGTTCTTTCTCACTGCATGTGCTATGAGACATATCTACGAAATGACCGCGTCTCAGTGCATTTTAAATGCCTGTAATAATCCTTAATAATAATTTGTCTTTAGCTAGATTCTAAAGATATTCCTAGTTAAATATTGTTTATAGGTTTATGTTATGTTTTTTCTACTCTCATATTCTCAGTTCCTTTTCATAGAGTTTACCTGTGACTTGCATTTCCTCCCTTTCCTAAAATGGTAGGAACAGTTCTTACAGCTTAGGAATAACGGTCATATTCCAATAATATCCTTAAAAATGGTTAATAAAAATGTTACTCAGTTCTTGATTTACTAGTGTCCTCATCACTTACTTCCAGTTCAAACCAGACTAATTCTAGCCTCTGTAATTCCATTGCCAAATCCACAATATAGGCGAAGATCTTTCAACTTCTTTTGAAACAGTTACACACAAAGCGCCTTCTCCCTGGATAGTTGTCTTCCACATTTGGAAGAGTGGGATCTGTTGCAACCAACACCTGGCAAATTTTTCTTTTTCAGATGTGGTGTTTATTTCTATTCTACAATTTTACCTTCTTCCCAGCTATTACAAGGTTTTATTATATTTTGACTTGTAGCAGATACATGTGACAAAGGAGAGTATCTGCATGAGTAGTTGCTATTTTCTAGTAACTTCTTCTGGTATATATGCTTTTTGTTTTGGTATATACACTTTAATATAAGTATATAAGCACACACTACCCAAGTATTTGCTTTTTTTTGTGGTCAATCTGATATATCCCAGGGACCATACATATCTTCTTTGAGAGTGTAGCAACGATTTCAGGACTATTTTAGGTTAAAAAACCTCTGCCTTTGTGGAGTGAGGAGGGAGAGGTGTAATTTCTGTTACATATGAGAATATAATGTTCCTCTTAGGTTAATTTTAGGGCCCAGAAACACATAGGTGCTTGATCACAGTTACAGACTGATTTAAATGATCTTATTTGCTTCATTTTTGCAGTATAAGTGCAAAATAAATGATGTTAGCGTGTGTGTGTGTGTAATACTTCACCAGTGTTTTGTTCTTGAACTCTACCAGGGAATCCAGCGTAGAATCACAGTCACCATCATCCATGAGAAGGGCAGTGAGTTGCACTGGAAAGATGTGCGAGAGCTAGTTGTTGGTGAGTATATTGTTTTGCATGTTGCTGTGTGAGGAAAAAAAGTACTAATGGTAATGTATCTTTGTATCAGATTCCATCATCTTTATGAGTATTGGCTGTGAGAGGAGGATTTTGAAAAAGATCCAGGGGAAAAACTTAAGTTTTGCAACTTCCACTTACAGCTGGTTGTTAATCACATAGTCTGAAATGATATTTGTGAAAACAAATTCCTGCTGTGTTTCAGGCTTAGTTTTAATTTATTCCCCCTCCTACCCTTCCCAGGACGTATAAGAAATAAAGCAGAGGTAGATGAAGCTGCTGTGGATGCTATTCTGTCTTTGAACATTATCTCTGCAAAATACCTGAAGTCCTCTCACAGCTCCAATAGGTAAGTGAATAAAGTGAGCACTCCAGCAGGAATCTAAAATTTCTTTGACTTCTGAGGTATTCGTAGGATGTTTGGAAAGCTGGGAATGTTGCTAATTATTAAATGTAGAATTCCATGGGCACAGGGCATACAGATAGAGAATGAACATTCCCATAAATTCTTGCTAAAGCTGAAGTCCATTTGTCTACATGGAGGATTTCTTGATAATGTATGTGAATTACTTTCCATGTGTAAGCACCATAAAGTGAGGATGGAAAGGAACAGCTTAAGGTAGTCTCAGAATTTAACCCAGAACTTTTAAACTGACATCAAGGTTTGTTGCTAGAATACACCATTGAAGTACATGGGCAATCTCGTGGGATATATTTATGGATGTGTACATACCTGTATTATTCCTGGAACAAGCATGTGACAATTTGAGCAAGAGCCATGCTTTGTAAATTAAACTTTATAATTTGTGGATTTATACAGATGTATCACAAATTTACTCCAGTTGTAATAGGGGGGGTGTCTCTTCCATGCAACCGCAGTCATTTGGGCAACAGCAGGGCCCCTGTCTGAGAGGTTTCTGGCTGCGTGTGTCTCCTCATTAGGGTGCATTGCCGTAAAGATCAGTAACACTCCACATTGTTTTGCTTCAGTGTCTGCAACAAAGGGCAGTGAAGCAGAATGCTGCATTGCCGGCACAGCCTCTCCCTACTCTGACATCATGCAAGTCACTTGACCACTCCCTGGCTCTGTTTAGCTGGTACAAAGCAGGAATATCTCTGAAATTTAACTCTGAATGAGTGTTTCGGGGGGGGNTGCAGCTGCTAAATGCTGGAGGCAGTATCCTTCTAGGAGCTGAAATGGCTTCTTCCTTCTCCATTAGAGGCTTGGACTTTGAAATACCATTGCGATATTAAAGGTGGATTCAGGACACTACTCATGCCAGCTGAATGTCTTCCTGCCATCTAGTGTCTGTAAATGCACACAGTGACAGGTTTTTTTAGCAGTTATTCTTTGCCTCCCACTGACAAGTGGGTATTTTAGTGTAACTGGAACGTAAGGGGACTGTTGCTAGTTTCCAGTCTGATGCTGTTGGATTTGCAGTTGGAAAGCCCTATACTTCCTGTTCTCTAGCAACTTCAATAAATCATAGCTGAGGAGTTTTCTATTAGGTGGGCCGCTTGGATGAGCGGTGAGTGTGAGTGAAGTGAAGCTGTTAACCATCTTTTACCAAAATGCTAAGGTTTAAGTTCTGGGATGAGTGCATGGCAGGGTGGTGGAGTGGGATTGAAGGCCTGGTAAGGGATATGTCTTATATTTGCTCATTGTCTGCAGACTTGTTTTCTGGTTGGTGTGGTTTGTTTGTTTGTTCATTTTAAGTCCACTTGTTCTGTTTCTCTCAGCTGTTGCCTTTTTTGTTCTGCTTTTGGCTACACTAACTGAAGCTCTTTCTATGTTTTTACAGGCTCTTTCTTGATAAGGATATGCCTAGGTATTTTTCTGTTTGCTTCCTTTGTACATAAAGATTCTTGAAAACAGAATGCTTTATGTCCCATTTGTATTGCTGCCACGTCCCTTTTAGCTTTTACTGAATTCTGTTAGCAGACCTCTTAGGTCTTCCAGAAGTAGTTTACCTCCTCCTCCTTTGTGTCAGGGGTTTATTCAGGTACAATTCAGTGGGGGACTTGTGAAGGTAAACTTTCTTTCACGTGTAAGAGAGAGCTTCCGTCATTCAGTCTTTCTGATTCTCAAAATGTGCCATCAGAATACAGTCCCTATTTGTAGTCCTTGCTATTTTCCTCCTTTGTTCTGTATCAAAGAACTAAATTTGGAATTTCTTACTGTCTCTGACTCTCTAAGGCTTGCCATATTTGTAGTACCAAGTCAAGGACTGAATGATTAGGTTACTTGAAATTCCAGCTCAGAATTGCACTGAACAAAAAGCAGTGGCTGCCATGTGTCTGGCATTCAACCTCTGTTCTTAGGTTGGATTTGCATCTAAAATTTAACCATGTGGTTGCTGCTTCTTAGTTTACCCGTTGGCAGAGAAGCGAGGCATCTAGTAGCTGCTCAGACTGGATTCCTCTTTCACCTTCCAGATTGGATCACAGCCAAGCATGCTGGCTGCACAATCTGGGACAATTTGCACTCTGCTTTCTGTGTTCTGCCTCTTTGAAAAAGAGAAGACTTCATGTCTTCGATGCTCTCAATTCACCACCTTTCACTAATGCTAAAATCCACTTAAAAATCAGTTCTAACTATACATTGGTGCCTTTAACCTGTTACTCCTGTTTTCCATGCTCTGCTTGTTCTGTGCTCCAGTTTCCTCCTTGTGCTGTTGGCAGTGCTGAAAGAAGTTTGCTCAGTTTTGGTTTTTTTGTCTCTCTCTATAACTATTCTAGCAAGTTCTGGTTTGGACAGGCATGACTGTATATTTAACTTCCTGGCTAAACAAAATCCAGTAGAGTAACTGTCTCAAAGCTATACTTGACTTCAACTTGGTGTTCATCCCAAAATCATCGTTTTGCTAGAGAGGGGCATTTAGTTCTGCACTGATGAACATTTACACCTGCGTTCTGTCTTCATGATGAGAAGTCATGTTTGGCAAATGGTGCAGAGCTGATTCAGGGGCTAGGTAAATTGGCTTTCCCATCTGTGGAGAACCAGGTTTTACTACTTCCAGCCAGATAGTAGGTCTGGAGCTTGCTAAAACTTCAAAAAAATTGCTCTCTTAACTAAGACATGATGAAAGATTAAAACATAGGGACTCAACACAGATTTGTAAAGTGTTAGAGGACAACCTGTGTTGTTTGCCTAATCTAACTCAAGTAAGGATTATTACATTACAGTGCCTTTAAAGTTACCACTTACTTAGCCTTTAGAATGTTTCTCTGTAGCATTTTCAATAGAAGCAAGACATTTGGAAGTAATTTCTTAAGTATGCTGTTTCAAATGTGAAGAGTATTTAGCAATATCCTCAAATTATATTACCAGTTTGCCCAGTTCATAGTGTCTTAATGTATTAGCTCGGCATTGTGTAATTGGTATCAGGTAAACGGGATTCTTGGGAACTCTTATTTGAGATCAGAACTCTTTGTTTCTTGTATGTCTGCTCTTAATGCTGTTTCATGTTTCTTTTTGGTTTGTTTTGGTTTTTGTTATTTTTTCCACCCCCACCCTGCATTTTGTCATTTGTGTTTTCTATTTTTGAGTTGGCCTCGGGCATTAGTACAGAAGCTCTTTAGAGATACAACTTGTAAAAAAGTAATATACATGAAGCACTTTCTTGCTTTTAGTACCACATCATTTGGACTCGAAATGGGATGGAAAACCTCAACGGCAAGGGGATTTGGGAGGGAAATTATATGGAGGTGATGAAGAATTAATACCACCTTCTTGTAGAAAAAAGCATGCTGTATTCCTGAATAAGGGTATCGGACTTCTTTCCAAAGGAACCTACATGAAACCAGTTTCTGCCTGTGAGAAAGGAGAAGGCTCATTTCCCTTAGCCCCTGTTAGAGAGGAGAGAGTGTAATGGTGACTCTGGATCTGATGATTTAGCTGTCCTGCGTATGATGCTCTCTCACTTTTGACTTGAACAGATGAACTTTCCTGACTGGTGGGGTAGAACTGTGGGAGCCTTCAGCTCCTTTCTTTCCATGTACCAAACTGAAGAAACTTCTTAAAAAAGTTTTAGATCTGCAAGTTTTTACTTGAAGCTAGTAGGGACATAGAAATCTTTATCACTTGAATATAGGACTTATCCCTACCTATCAGTCATTCAGATTTGCTATCAGAAGCTGCTGGCTTTATAAGACTAAGTATTAGAGGGATCTCTTCTGTTGCTATATGTTAGTCCTAAAACACGGTACAGAATGAGTGTTGCTTATAAAAGACCCTTCCTATGCACTTTGGAGGTCCAGCTGGGCTGAATTGCACGTGAAGCGATAAAGAGGAATTCTGTCTGTTTAGAAACACTGTTCTTTGGTGCTGACTTCCCTGTAGTGTTACGACAGCTTTTGTTCTCTTCTGCATACCCTCTTTTCTCTTTTAGATGAGTCTTTTTCATAATGGGCAACGGTCTCTTATGCCGCACTATTTGAGGCAGAAGTAAGCAATCTTGGGGGAAAAAAGAGAAGGTCTTTGCTTCAAGTATTTGTTATCTAAGCCACTGAGAGTCATAGTGGATGATGTCAAGGAAGAGATGCTTTACACTGACCAATGAGAGGGATGCAGAGGAACTCTTACTATTGAGTTTTTACTGTACTTTTTTCCAGGACTTTCTATCGGTTTGAAGCAGTTTGGGATAGCTCCTTGCATAACTCTCTCCTCCTCAATCGAGTCACACCATATGGAGAGAAGATATATATGACCCTTTCTGCTTACCTGGAGGTTAGAGACCTGTGCCTTCCTTTTTGCTTGTGACTCAAGTATAACTGTTTGAGACTGTGTGTACCTGAGATAAATACTTACTGGACTAAGTGATTTTGAATCCTGAATCCAGTGAAAGTCTTTATTCATTTTCTGAGAACAGGGTGGAAAAATCTATTCACAGTTAACATTTTGATGTCAAGGTATTACTGCCTTGCAACAAAGGTGAAGTGAAACTGATGATCTCCTTACTTTTCTGTGCCTCATTTTATCTACCTTTGTCTCTGAATACCCACTGAAATCAGTGAACGTTGCTATGTAAGTACTACTAGTGTTACAAACACTGGCCTAGCTCTTGGCTTTGTGTGCAAGATACTGTTGTTTTGTGTAGTACAATTATTTCACCCACAAGAAGCATCAAGAAATTTGACAGTTCTCTTTCACAGAAACACATATGAAAACCCTTCACCAAAGACCCAAACAAGAGCAAATTTCAAAAAGCTGTCGCACTAAAAGAGGGAAGCAGTATAACTTGGCATGGTTGTCTGCAGCCACTCATTCATTACTGTTTTTTCTCTTAGCTTGACCACTGCATCCAGCCTGCTGTTATAACAAAGGATGTTTGTATGGTCTTTTACTCACGAGATGCCAAGATCTCCGCACCGCGGTCACTACGCAATCTCTTTGGCAGTGGCTACTCCAAATCTCCAGATTCGTAAGTTCAGTTACCAATTTTGGTACGAACTTTTTATGTCAGCATATGCTTTTTCTCTTAGAGGGCTTAGTTTTCTTCCTTGAAAGACTACCTAGATATAGTTTTCCAGTCTGGTTTTGAACATTCTTTCTTGCATTTATTTCAGTGGAACTCTGATGGCTTCTCTCTTTACTGACCCCTTTTTCCAGCCTTCTGACTGAACAGCTGGGAAGAGAGATCCATTTTTCAAGCTTGCACATAGATGACCCTGATCCTGCCCTGGAATTTACTGCAGCAGCTGCTCTCTGAGTCTAATGCGGGGTGGAGGGGAACATGGGGGAAATGCCGTTTTTTGAGATCTTGCAGTCTGTCCTGGCTATTTTATGTCAAGATTAGAATTCGGATGTAGTTCTAACTAACAACTATAATTAAACTTCCAATTTGGGGACCACTTAACTAAAGGTAATTCACTTTATTTCTGAAGATAATAAGGTTGGTTTTTTTTCCCTCTGGTTTCTTGTGAACAGCAATCGAGTAACTGGGATTTATGAACTAAGTTTATGCAAAATGGCAGACACAGGAAGTCCAGGTAAGCAGTGACTGGGCGTTCAAGCGATAAAGATGCTATAAACTGAAATATTGCAGAAAATTTCATAGGCAGAATGGAGTAAACACTTCCGTCCTGATGGGAAGCAGTTCCTGTTTTTCATAGGAGCAATGGAACTTTGCTATTCCATAAAAAACTTATGCAGGCTTCTACTTTTGACTTAAATCTGTGTTTACCATTGGTGAAGCAAGGATACACTGAAAACGTTACATTTTCTGACATGGGTGTATCAGGAAACTGGGCATGTACCTGAGTCATAGACTTAGGGGGCATAATACATGGCTCATAACTAGCACAGTTGAGACTTGGTTTTGCAGCAATCGAGTTTTCTCTTGGTCTTTTGAAGATACTGCTGATAATCTGATGCAAGCCTGATAACTTGGAAGGAATGTAGTTCACGTAGTATCAGTATATTTTTCCTCTAAGACCTAGCAATTGAAGTTCTTGTGTTTGAACTGGACTGAACAGGAGTTTGCATTATATCACAATCAATAGAAAATACCTGAATGAGGAAAGAAAGCTGGACTAAATCAAATCTCTTTGGGATGTGTGATTGCTATTAATGAAATCATTGCCTTGTATATTTCCAGCCAAACAGCATAAGTGTTGGTTCCTCACAGATTGCTAATTGGTAAGTGTTTCTTAGTGGCATCCCTCTGGCTATGTTTTTAACATGTCTTATGTTGGTTTTTTTTACTGATCAGGAATGCAGAGGAGGAGGAGGAAAGTCCTGGATACTTCTGTGGCATATGTGCGAGGAGAAGAGAACCTGGCAGGTTGGAGGCCCAGGGGTGACAGCCTCATTCTAGAGCATCAGTGGGAATTGGAGAAACTGGAGCTGCTGCATGAGGTGAGTAAAGAAATAGGGGAAGTGAAAGAAAAAGCACAACTGTATCTTTGAATTTGCCTGTAGTCTCTGTAGTCACCCTCTGTGAGACTATCTGAGCTAAACAGGTTCCCAAAGTCAAGATTTAAATAAATTCTTCAAAAGAGAAGATAGAAAGTGTGTGGCTGGCTACTGAGTAAAATCTTTAGCTCAATCTTAGTGTATTCAACAAAGGCAGATTCAACTTCTAGTGCCATTGTAAACTCACCTCCCCAGGGAAAATGTTTGGTGGTATGAATCTTAAAAGAATTAATAAGAATTAAGTGCCTGTAAAACAGGCAACATCCTGGAGCAGATGATACTGATTTCTTTTCTTACTAGGTGGAAAAAACACGACATTTCCTTCTGCTTCGTGAAAAGCTTGGTGACAGCATCCCCAAGTCCCTGAGTGACTCTTTGTCTCCCAGTCTGAGCAGTGGAACCCTCAGTACCTCCACCAGCATTTCCTCACAAATTTCGACTACAACATTTGAGAGTGCTGTGACGCCCAGTGAGAGCAGTGGCTATGACTCAGCAGATATAGAGAGCCTGGTGGATCGGGAGAAAGAGCTGGCCACCAAGGTATAGCATGAGAAAAGTATCATGGGTCTAAATTGTACCACATTCCCCTTCATTAGTAGTTCTGTAAATGAAACTTTTTCTAATTTTATGAAGGGAAGTGATTATTACGCTCTTCTTCTGGGATTTTTCACAGCAGTTTAGAATTCATTTATTCTTTCATGAGCTGCCAAGTGCGTCTTGGAAAACTGCCTCTTGTGTTCAAATTTCTCTGAAAATCTAAACATAAAATTCTTTTCTGTGTGTCGTTTGTTTTCCTCCCCCACCCTTAGTGTCTGCAGCTTCTTACTCACACTTTCAATCGGGAATTTAACCAGGTGTACAACAGCATCAGTGACTGTAAGGTAAATATTTCATGCAATACAATACACTGAATTTGTAGTACAATAGCAGTATATCTGTAGTTTGTGGAATCTGTTGATACTATGAAGAGACAAAACACTTAATAGTAATTTTCTTTATTTTCAGTCTGTTGGAAGTGTTTGGCTATTCAGCATCAGATTCCAAAGACTATTGCAGGAATTAGAAGTGGTGCGAACTTGGACTGTAGTGTAGCTTCTAGTTTATTAGCAGACTGGAAGTGCTTTTACTATCTTTCCCTACATACCCTTTCCCTATGTGAAAGGATAAATTGGCTCTTTTAAAAACTCTGACTGTAGGCACAGGGGACACCCAAGTTGCAAACTGGATAGTCTAATATTCTATTGAGGAAGTCAGGGTGTGAATAATCAGAAGTGTAGGACACTAATAACAAGCTGTGTCTACAGAAGGGCCATTGTATTTTCACCCCCAGATGGTTTTATGATGGTTGTGTACAAAAATTTGAATACCGAGTAGGGAAATGGCTGATAGACGTACTTCCTATTATCTGAGCCTTCAGCATGCTGAACGCCACGTTCTAGCCAGGACTGAACACTAGCTACAAAAAAACCTCCTCTGTAATTTTTTGTCTATATTTGTCCTTGTAGTTGTCGGATATTTCCCCAATTGGGCGGGACCCATCAGTGTCGAGTTTCAGCAGTGCAACCCTCACACCTTCATCTACCTGCCCTTCTCTGGTGGATTCAAGGTGCAATTCAATTGATCAGAAGTAAGTATAGGGTATCGATAGAAAAACATTACGTCTTAGTGCTTCACAAATCTGTCTGTGCTATGTTTTCTGACTTTTTTTCCCCTCCCCCCTTTCTTCCTTTTCCCTACCTCAAATATTTCTCTGTACAGCCCCCTTGCCTTGTCTTCTCCAATCACTCCGCACAATTATTTTTTCCCCATCTGTTCTTTTGAAGTGTTTTTTTTTTCCTTTGTGCTGAAAGAACAGTCAGATGCTTGTCAGCGCAGTGACCAGCTCATCTTCAGTGTGTAGAGTCCACAAATTCTTTTCAGAGGTCTGTTTAAAAGACCTAATAACAACAACCCAGAATAAACCAGTTTGGCCAGTAATCTCTGTTTGTCTTTCTCAGCTGTATCTATAGAAGATATTTTTGATGAAATTGGGAAGAACTACTTAGTGAAAGACATGTAATTTGTACCTTTTCAGTTCAACACCCCTGAGAGGAGGAGTGGTGATGCAGTAGTACATTTTACATTAAACCACAGTAAGACATACATCTGTGTTGTAACTGTGTTTGGCAAGAGACATGAGGGAGAAGTAGTGGGGAGACAACTTAATAGCAGTTACTACAAGCTTTATTCCACAGATTTCAAGGGAAATGCTATTTGATACTGTACAAAAGGATCCCAGTGTCATACAAAAAATCTGGACTGGAGGATGAAACTTGTAAGACAGGCTAGGTTGTAATTCCATTGTCACATTCAGTTGGTTTGTTACGATTTACTTTTATTTCTCCGCTCTTTTTTTAAAGGACACCAGAAGCAAATTCTCGTGCCTCCAGTCCCTGTCATGAGGTGGAACAGTTCCAGCTAATTCCTACAGTAGAAACTTCCTATCTTGCCAGAGCTGGAAAGAATGAATTCCTAAACCTCGTTCCTGATATTGAGGAAATCAGACCAGGGTAAACTTTCTATTGTTGTGTGATGATGGCTTCCTGATAGCTGTCACAAGGGCCTTCTGAGATTTGTAGCTTCTTTGCCCCATTTAGGAAGGTAAATTAAACAGGTGATAGCAGAACTGCAGAGTCCTGTATGATGGAGGCAGGATTGATGAAGGTCGTGTTGATATTTCATCTCTGCAGCATTCATTCTCTGCATCTACTTAATGAACAGGATTTCCAGTGACTTAAATATGATGTCTGTTACGATCAAAACTATGGCTGAAGGTCACTGAAATAGAGATTATTTGTGGGTCATTCTTTCTGTCAGACTTTTGCGTAGTTCTTGAAGACAAAATTCAGGTTGCTAGACACGAACTTTTTCATAACACTGTTGCAGGCAAAACATATGAAGGACCAAGTGTCTTATACAATGTTTTGCAGTTAATAGGGATACTCAGTAGGTGCCTTATTTAGGGGAAAATGTACTCCCATTTATCTGTGGGTTTGTTTTGGTTTGGTTTTTTTCCAGCTCTGTGGTTTCAAAGAAAGGATAC
>VYZV01032421.1:411284-423731 GCA_013401275.1 Pandion haliaetus | reverse complement strand
GGGGAGGAGGGCGGCAGCGTGCCCCCGGTAGGCTGAGGGGCAGGCGGGAGCCTTTCTAGCTTCTGGCCTTCGCCGAGTGGTTTTCTGCAAACCCCAAGTGTTTCGGCGGCCGGCTTGGGGGAGGCGGATGATTCCGTGCGGTCTCCGTCTGGCCGGTTCGGCGGTGTGTCCGGGAGGAAGGAGGGGATGGGGCCCTCGAGCCGCCGCCGGCGCGTTGGATTTTCACCGTTAGAAGTTCTGCGGCGGCTGAGGGACCGACAAGGAGAATAAGGCGGTTGGCTGAGAGGCTTTTTGACAAAATCCGCGAGCGATCGGTTTTGAAGTCATGACTGTGAAGCAGGAAACTTGTTCCTGACCCGAGGAACAGAAGTAGGCAGGTTGGGTTTCTCTGCGCGCACCCCCCTTGCAAGCTGAACGAGGTGGCCTCTAGCAGGATGTCCTCTTTTTCTCCCTCTTTTTCTTTGCTCACCTCGGATCCGAGATAGTTTGCATTGCAGAAGCAAAACTACAGCGTAGTGTTCAGACATGATGTTCTACTGCAGCACCTGTTAAATATGGAGCTGCGGTAGAGCTGGGTCCATCAGTGACATATTAGAGCCACTCGCTCCCTGCCTCCTAGTGCAATGTTTTGGATAGCTTACTTTTTTTACTCGTGTGGTTGTGTCTTGGTAGTTGGGAAGAAATTTTGGTGACTTGAAACATGCTCTATCTTGGTCTCCACTCTGTCTGCTGGACTGACCAGGAGCCACAAGGATCTCTTGCTGTAATAGCCTATAGAATCAATTCTGAGCATGTGCTACAGCATTTGTTAGAAGGGGGTGGGCTGGCCTAGCAGCTGACAAGATCAGAACAGAGGGTATGGATGCTAGTGCTAGAACACTGCTAATGAGACTTACCTGGCATTTTTGTTCTTCCACATTCCAGAGCTGACATTGCTTTGATTGGACTGGCTGTGATGGGTCAAAACCTTATTTTGAACATGAACGACCATGGCTTTGTGGTAAGCAAAGGAAAACGTTGTCCAGAAAGGCTGACTTACTAGCACTTGGGATGGGAGCTGAGCATTTTGTCGTGTGTGGTTTTAGGGTTTTTTTTCTCTTGTGATGGTCTAATGGGTGTTGTTTTCTCCTTTTAGTTATAACCTAGGCTGCCCTTTGTCCTGTTTCCAGAGAAGAACAGCGGTGCATGCCTGTACTCAGCTAGCCATCTGATGTGTTACTTATGTATGATTTTTCCCTGAAGTTTGCTTTAGGCTTGGCCATTAACCATAGGTTCCCAAGGTACTTGCAGCGACATGCTGCAGGTTCATCCCTGCTCTGTGTCTTTAGGGAAGGTGGAAGTGGGAGAGCACGTGATGTTGAACCTTGCTTGTATAGTTTGTAGTCTGAGCTAAAGTAACTGTCTGTTGGCAGCTTTTATTAGCATGTTTTCTTGCTCCCACAGGTTTGTGCTTTTAACAGGACTGTTTCCAAAGTGGATGATTTTCTGGCCAATGAGGCCAAGGGAACCAAAGTGATTGGTGCTCACAGCCTGGAAGAGATGGTCTCCAAGTTAAAGAAGCCCCGTCGCATTATCTTGCTGGTAAAGGCTGGAAATGCAGTGGATGACTTCATCAATAAATTGGTGAGGCAGGCATTCTTTCTACCTGTCACTTCTTGCTGTCTTTTGGAGAAGTTTCCTCTGGAAGATCTCAATTATTCGTCATTAATGAGGTTTCATGGAGAAAACCACAATGCTTATTTATTTTTGGCAGGTACCGTTGTTGGAGACTGGAGACATCATAATTGATGGTGGGAATTCTGAGTATAGAGATACCACGGTAAGCCTGTTTTCTACCCAAAGTGGATGAATAAAATGCACGTGATTCTTTCTTCTCTGATCATCTGAATAGTCAGTCAATAAGATGCCATCTCCCCTCTGCTCAGGGAAGGCCAAACTGAGTTATCTCTGCAAAACTAGATCACACAGCCTATTAAAAAGCAATTGTTATAGTAGTTAAGGACTGTTCTATAAGTATATTTTTATAAAAGTTGCCCAAATCATCAAAGAATATTTTTACTGACATCTTTTAAAGAGTGAAGGCCTTTAGAAATTTTCCTGTTACAATCTTAAAGAGTTTTCAGGGAAATTAGAAAATCTACAGATATTTATGGATTTGTTGTTATATCTTAATCCTATATGACCACGGGAAGACCCAGGAGCAGAAAACTGCTGGTTTGGCTGTCTTGGTAATGAAAACAGCAGAGTAATAATCTGTTTTTCAAAAAAAAAAAAAAAAACCAACCCCAAAACAAAAAGCCTGCTTGTGAGCAGGCTGTAACTATAGAAGTTATGTTAGCATATCTGGGATGCTTGCATGAAAACACTGCATTCAAATCGGTACTTCTGAATCTTAGAAGGTGTGCTGGTATTGGTCTTTCTGCTTTGGCATCCTCATCTTGGACAAGTGAGTTGGCCATGCCAGAGTAAAAAACAGATACTAAATGAGGATTAACACTTGGAGAGCTTGCAGCTCCCCTTAGGGATCTCAGCCTGTGCTTCTCTCCCAGTCAGAGGGAATTAGTTTCCCTTACAGTTGTCCGTGTGTGCACCTTCGCTCTGCAATGAACTCAGCAACTCCACCTTGGGCCTAATCTGCCTCCCCCACATGTTTGCACACAGCATGTATCACCTGACACTTAATTCTGAGCTTTTTCCAGCCTCAGTACTGCTCTTTTCTATCCGGTGCTTATAAGGACTTTGTTGTCTCAGCATATCTCTTTTGCAAGGATCCATGTCAAAGCAGCAGGAAGTTTCCTAAAGTTCACTTTGGTGTATGTGCAAGCTTTCTCCAAAGTTGTCTTCTGGTGCGTCCAAAGCAAAATTGAAAACCTGATTTTAGGTCTGAATTGCTAACCTTTGTTTGTAAGGCTCTGGCATTAAAAGAAATTAATGCTGCTCTGCTCTTTGTTTCAGAGACGTTGTAAGGAACTACAGGAAAAGGGCATCTTGTTTGTCGGAAGCGGTGTTAGTGGTGGAGAGGAGGGTGCCAGATACGGTCCTTCACTCATGCCGGGAGGAGCCAAAGAAGCCTGGTAAGCATGAGCTAGTATATTCTTCTCCAGAATGGTCTGCAACAATCGTCTTCTATTCACGTTGAGAGCTGAGGGAGGGAAGAAGGCGGGTGTGGGTGTGGAGAGAACAAGATATGTTGCCATCCCACTTCCTCAAGGCTCAAGATTTCTCAACCTAGCTGGGGTCATGGGGCAGTGCGGAGCTTTCATGGCAGGCAGAACAAAGGCAGGTTTTTCTTCCAGGAATTCACAGGCAAAGTAGTACCTACAGAAATCTGAAGGGAGAAGTGTGTGCCAGGGGAGAAAAGAATTTTGCTTAAATTTTTAAAAAGTGCTGTTCTTGATGATGATTTTTCTTTTGGGGCCCTGTGTGCTTGGAAAGCTGTTAACCGTGAAACAGGCAGCAGCAAACATCCCTGCAACGACACACATTATAAAAGGAGGCTTCAGTACATGTTTGTACTGACTACTGAATACATTAATTTTTTTGCAAGTTTTTGCCATGCTGTCTTGCTGCTTTGTACTCATGTTAGTGTAAAGGACTGTACATCAATGTTCGTATTAGACTTTATCCCTGGTTGCTCATTCTCTCTATAAATGTAGACAGAAAACGTGTGTCCGGGCTTTACCTGAACCTCAGAATCTCTCAAGTCCCTGTCTGTTTGCATTAGCATTTCATACCAATATCAGCCTGTTCAAATTTGACGGCACAAAGGCACAAACAACATAACAGTAATCTGCTGTCTGATCATCTTTTTGCCATAAACAGCTCAGTAAAGACAGCTTCTATGTGCCACCCTTACCTGAACTTTGTCCCCCACCTCCTTCGCAGCACCTGCAGCCCATGTGCCACTCATGCTCCTTTCCGGTGGTCGCTTTAGGTTGATCCAAACTTGGCATTCTGTAAAGCTGTCCTGTTGGCTAAGCAATTTACTACACTTGGGGAGCCTGGCAATGGCAGAAGCTCCTAATTACTGCAGTAATGCAGATAACTATATCCTGACTTGCATTCATGGAGTTTCTTCCCTCCACATCACCCTGGATTTTTCTTGTGGCTATAGAACAGAATGGGATTCTGTTTCGGCTCTGCCTCTGATCCTCTCTGAGTGTGAGCCTGTATCATAACCTGCCTCTATTTCCCCATTTCTAAAGTGGAGAAGATAATATTTGGGCTCCTTTAGGTACATGAAGCTTGTCTGCACAGTGCTGTAAGCATGACATGGGCTGTCCCCATTTCTTGCAAACAGTGTCCAGTTCTGGGAAAAACGTGCATTTTATTGGACATTTCTGTGTGGTGGGTCATCAACCTGCCAGGATGCCCTCACCCCAAGCTGCCTTTTCGCAGGTTGCAGAAGGATGCATCATACCCATGGGGTTTTTTTTGTTTTGTTTTGGTTTTTTTTTCTTGTGGTATTTGTGTCCTCTGCCTATCTGCTGAGGCATATTATTTCTCCCCACAGGCCCCACATCAAGACCATATTTCAAAGCATTGCTGCTAAAGTGGGATCTGGGGAACCTTGTTGTGACTGGGTAAATATTCACTTGATATTGACCTTAACTTGTGGTTAGATCCATGCTTAGGTAGTTTGGTTGCTGAAGCTCATGCATGTTTGTCCTTAATAAAACCAGCAACATTAGTGGGTTGATTTTCTGGCTGACTGCATTCAATTCAAACCTACCATCTCTGGTAACTAATCCCATACAGTGGAAAGACAAAGTTTTATGGCTGGGTCATGTGCTGGGGGAGCTAAATGGATCTGTGACCCACAGTGTTTTCGGTTAGCACTGGGCTTGCTTCCTTTCTTCCTTCCTTTGGCAGAAGGAAGCCATAGGCAGGTATTAAACACTGGAAGTGGTGACAGCACTGTTGCTGATGGCATTTTTTGATGTTTCCGGACAGGTAGGCGATGAGGGTGCTGGACACTTTGTGAAGATGGTGCACAATGGGATTGAATATGGAGACATGCAGCTGATCTGTGAGGCCTATCACCTGATGAAAGATGTGGTGGGCATGGAGCATGATGAGATGTCAAAGGTAATCTGTAGTTTTTAGCATCTTGCCTTCTTGAGCCATGGTGGCTGTCTGCTGTTGATGGAGGCCGCTGGGCTTGGGTAAAGCTGCTGTATGTACATGAAGTTAATTTTTCTGACGTGCCTTCTGCCAAGGGCAGTGCACGATATTCCTGAGCTTCAAATGAGGTAGGGAGCAGCAAGCATGTATGCATGAATGTTTATAGAAGTTGTCTGAACTCTGCCATTCTACAGTCGATTTCTCTCCAGGAAGCACCTTCTTGGGTAGAGAGAGGAATTACAAAAAAGCTAGTAAAACATTGAGCATTACGATCAAGCAGGCGAATCTTGCAAAGACCTTACTGAAGCAAGTCAGGAAGTGTGATGTGTCTTGAAAGCGCAGTTCTTTTTTCCAGCCGTCAGTGCCTATGATGACAGGCAACATGATGGGCTATGCCTCTGCCTTCCCAGTCGGAGATGGGCGCTTTGTGGCTCTGAGTCCGGGCTGTGCTCCTTTCAGTGCAGGGCTCTTGCACAATGGCTTTTCAGCAGCGCTGAAATAATTGGTAAATGTGGCAGGGTATCAATAACCAGTAACTGAGATGGTATGACCCCCTTCTGTATGTGTACATATATGTATGTATATGTATACATATATCAAGAAATCAGTTGATATGTAAGTAGATACATAGTAAATCGACACTTTTTCTCCTTTTCCAGGTATTTCAGGAATGGAATAAGACAGAGTTGGACTCTTTCCTGATTGAAATCACAGCCAATATTCTCAAATTCAAAGACAGTGATGGCAAATACCTCCTCCCAAAGATCAAGGACAGTGCAGGACAAAAAGGCACAGGAAAGTGGACAGCCATTTCCGCCCTGGAATATGGAGTCCCTGTCACACTCATAGGTAACTGGTTCTTCAATCTGGCCTCGTCTTTTCTACCTGCATGTATCACATCACAGTAAGGAGCATGGTAACAGGTAATCTCAGAAATGAGCCTACACTAGGGCTTGGCTCACAGAAGAGGCTCTTCTGGGTATAGCTGTTGCAGTCTTTCTGCCCTTGAGAGCTGTTACTGGTTTTCTTTGCTGGGCTTGTTTTTACCTGGTTTCTCAAATGTTGGTAGTACTGTTGCCATGCCTTTGTCCATGGTATCTTCGCAGTGCTGGTGATGACTCGGTGACAGGTGAACATAAGTGCAGTGCTAGAAGTGTCATGCTAGATTGATGCAATGTTCCTCTCGGTAACCCTCCACCTTATCTGCTACTCCAAATCCCATCATAGCCTTAAATTGTTAAGAAAAAGAAAAAAAAAAAAAGAAAAAAGGTGGGGGCAGGACACCCTCAAAACCTTGTTGCTTGATAAGTATTTAGACTTCTCTGAAGACATAAGAATTATTTTTCAGGTATCTACCTAAGTCTTCTATTTCTGTATTTCAGTGTAACTTACCTAACCCAGTGTTAGTGTGACTAAACAGGAACCTGGGGGCCAGACTGTATTACAGGACAGATTTTTTTGAGAACAGCAGCAGACTGCTACCTTGTGATGGTGGCTGCTGTTTTTCCACCACAACAGTTGATCGAGATGTTTCTTTATACACTCTGGACTGCTGCTGGTTTTTGTTTTGTGGCTAATAAGACTGCTGATCCAAAGCCAAACTAAGATGATGGAAATGTATTTTGTAATTGCTTTGAATTATATCCCTAAAGTGTGAGAATTTACCTGCTCACATACATACCTAACAGTCTTGTTACCTACCCTTTTATCTAACCTGGCCCCTGAACGGAATTGTGATGCAGGAGTCGTAAATACATCTGCAGCACATTTAGAGTGTTCTCTTACCACAGGTCCAATGTAGCCTTTCCTGTTGAGTAAGAAAGATGACTCAACAGGTTCTTTGCTCTCAGATTGGCTTTAATTTTCATGCTTTCTCTACCTCTTCTTCCTTTCCGTTGGCTGGTCAACTCCTGTTGTATTAGAAGATATTAAAAAACTATAGTAGGTTAAAAGAGAGTAACTGCGGTGGTAGCTATCAGAGAAACATGGCTGCATTCCAGCAAGGTATTTTTACAAAAAAAGTTACTACAGCTATAGTCTTTCAGTTCTAGGCTTGAAACAGTGTTTCTCGCTTGTGCTGTTAATATTCTCCCGTTTGGGGTTCTTGCAAAGATCAAGGGTGGAGGAGACACTCCCTAGTCCTCTGCAGTACCCGGGGAGCATTGTTAGGTAATGATGAGTTGACAGGGAAGTATGTGCAATAGCCCTTGTACAAACATGGCCGTTCATAGGGCAGTTGCTGCGTGTGTGGTTTTACCGCATAAGCGTGACGCGCAGACTTCTGCTTGTAAAAGCAGAGTCACGCTACTCCTGCTTTTTCCCAATTTCCCCCCCACACCCCCGCCCTTTCAACTCCCCAGTGTAGAAGGAAGTTTTTGCATAAATGGAGGGGAGCCAGTTCTGATTTTGGTATGATCCATTAATCCTAATGCAGAGAGGATCCGGAATCTTGTGAAAATATTACTCATTCACCTTTTGTTGTTGTTTTGTTTGGTTGGTTTTGGTTTTTTTTATGGGGGAAGTTTGTAATTCACGACTCACTTAGAATCATAGAATCATTTAGGTTGGAAAAGACCTTTAAGGTCATCGAGTCCAACCATCAATCATGCCCACTAAACCATACCCTGAAGTGCCTTGTCTACATGCTTTTTGAATACCTCCAAGGACGATGACTCAACCACTTTCCTGGGCAGCCTGTTCCAATGTCTGACAACCCTTTGCAGTCAAGAAATTTTCACTAATACCCAATCTAAACCTCCCCTGCTGCAACTTGAAGCCATTTCCTCTTGTCCTATCACTAGTTACTTGATAGAAGAGGCCAACACCCACCTCACTACAACCTCCTTTCAGGAAGTTGTAGAGGGCGATAAGGTCTCCCCTCAGCCTCCTTCTCTCCAGGCTAAACAACCTCAGTTCCCTCAGCCGCTCCTCATAAGACTCGTGCTCCAGGCCCCTCACCAGCTTTGTTGCCCTTCTCTGGACACGCTCCAGCACCTCAATGTCTTTCCTGTAGTGAGGGGCCCAAAACTGAACACAGGACTCAAGGTGCGGCCTCACCAGTGCCGAGGACAGGGGGACGATCACTTCCCTGCTCCTGCTGGCCACACCGTTTCTAATACAGGCCAGGAGGCCGTTGGCCTTCTTGGCTGCCTGGGCACACTGCTGGTTCATATTCAGCTGGCTGTCAACCAGCAGCCCCAGGTCCTTTTCCGCTGGGCAGCTTTCCGGCCACTCTTCCCCAAGCCTGTAGCGTTGCATGGGGTTGTTGCGACCAAAGTGCAGGACCTGGCACTTGGCCTTGTTGAACCTCATACAATTGGTGTCGGCCCAATGATCCAGCCTGTCCAGATCCCTCTGTAGAGCCTTCCTTCCCTCGAGCAGATCAACCCTCCCTCCCAACTTGGTGTCATCCGCAAACTTACTGAGGGTGCACTCAATCCCCTCATCCAGATCGTTGATGAAGACATTAAAGAGAATTGGCCCCCGTACTAAGCCCTGGGGAACACCACTTGTGACCTGCCGCCAACTGGATTTAACTCCATTCACCACAACCCTCTGGACTCGTCCATCCAGCCAGTTTTTTACCCAGCAGAGGGTACACTTGTCTAAGCCATGTGCTGCCAGCTTCTCAAGGAGTATGCCATGAGAGACAGTGTCAAAGGCCTTACTGAAGTCCAGGTAGACAACATTCCACTTAAAAGGTGGAAGAAAAGTTCAGTATGGAGACTGCAATAAACTTGATTGCTTTCCTTCTGTCAGACTCTGGAAAGGAAGCTTCCTCCCCCCCCCCATTTAACAATACCGTCTTCAATTGCAAATAAGTACAACTTAAAACAGCATGATTAGGAATTGACTGAGCCAGATCAGGAGATTGTCATTCAGGCTTTCTCTTTAGGTGCTGAAGATACTGCTTGGCCCTGGCAAATGACATTTAGTAATCTGCTTAGTGATGTTATAAAACTTTCTTACAGGCTTATGAATACTAGTGTTACGGGGCTACTAGATTTGTAGAACTTACTTCCTCTTACAAGTGAACCTGCTCATTTATTCTTGATTTTAATTGCTCTTATTTTGCATGTGTGGATTTCAAAGCATATCTAGTTAATGTGAGTTGGCATTTATGCAACAGCTTTTTATCTTCAAAGCATGATAACAATAACTAGCGGAGTCTTCAGCCTTGCCTGTCCCCAGACTGCGGTGGAACACTGTCAGTCTTTTATAGATAGGAAGTGATTTTAAACTAAATTCTTAAAACTAAGAGATGGTGAAGGTTCCTGAGGATAAATTTTCATGCAGATGACTTGTGGCTTTTTTTTTTTTTTCTTTATCATTTGAAAGCTGTATCAGTCAATATTTAACCAGTGGTTATGCTGACTGGCAGATTGGTCCCTCAGTAATGCTGTTGAAATAATTAATTTGTACACCTCTTTTCCCATGTGACTGTTGCAGTATGTATGTGGCTCACGCAGTGGCGCTCTCACTGTGTGCTTGAGAACAAGTATCTCAGACCTCAACAGTAATGCTGAACTTTCTAATTATCTCCCCTTTCCTACCATACTTAAAGGTGAAGCTGTGTTTGCACGGTGCCTGTCTTCCCTCAAGGATGAGAGAGTACAGGCCAGTAAGCTGCTGGATGGGCCTAAAATGTCTCAGTTCAGTGGGAACAAGAAAGCCTTTCTGGAGGACATACGCAAGGTGAGTCATTGTGCTTGTCAGAGTGCTATATTAAAGCTCCATATCAAAGCAGGTTTTGGATGCTGTAAACCCTGGTGAGGAGTTCTTGTGTTTCCACTTCATGACAATTGGTTCCTGCTTTCAGCCGTCCCACTGTGCACTGTCTAGTGGTGTCCACAAAGCACAATGTGACTAATTGCTTTCCTGGCCAAAGAATAGTCCTGAAGGAATTCAAGTCTAAGCCACAGTGGGCAGTGACAACTAGCTAGGGTGCAGAAGTTGTAATTCATGCACGGGAGCTTACTTTTTCACCCCTCAACACTTCTGTCTTTGTAATGGGGATAATAGCTCTTGATCTCTCTCTGTTGAGACCAAACTTTCCAACAATTAGAAAAGATATTTTGGTTCTCAGATAGCTGGAATGTGGCTACTGTACTCATCCCTGATGAGTTGTGGACTAAATAGAGCATGTAGACTGTGAAGTTAATTGTTCAACTTTGTGGGACTTCACTTGGAATGTGAATTTGGTTTTTTAGGCCCTGTATGCCTCCAAGATTATCTCATACGCTCAAGGCTTCATGCTGCTGAGACAAGCAGCCAAAGAATTTGGCTGGACACTGAATTACGGTGGCATCGCACTGATGTGGAGGGGAGGCTGCATCATCAGAAGGTAATTAAGATGAGGAGGTAACTTAGTTGCTGAGGGGAGAAGAGCAGGCAGTTTAGTTTATGGAGTGCTAGACTGACGAGCCTAGAGATTTTCTTGGAAAATCCATGGTGTTAAGATACTGAGAGATAAGATACTGAGAGGCTGGTAAGATACTGAGAGGCTGTCTCTGTAGACGGCACTAAAGGTTACCGGATGAAGCCAATCCTGTGTTGGTTTGGCTACTGCAGATTTTCTTTGGTCTTTGTTTTGTTTGCATCTTTCTCAGTGTTTGGAATCTGAGTCTGGCTGAGTCAGATTTTGCCACTGTAAGTTTGAGTTTCTGGGCCTTTGTTGGAAGCTGTGAAATTTTATTCCTGGTTTACGTGTGTTCTGCCTAGTGTGTTCCTGGGAAAAATCAAAGATGCTTTTGATCGAAACCCTGAGCTCCAGAATTTGCTGTTGGATGATTTCTTTAAGACAGCTGTTGAAAACTGTCAGGTGAGTTTCCAAGGAAGGAAGAGCATAAAAAACTCAATAGTTTACAGTCCGGAACTTCTTCAGCTTCTTCCCCAGGCGTTACCTTCACAAGTATATTTAGGCTGAAAAATGAAAAGGTAGAGAATACAGCATCCTTAATCCCAAAGATCTCTAAACAGTCCTTAAGCTCTTTGGGACTGTGTATGTGTATCTGTATGCACATAATGTATGAGTGTAGGAATTCATTATCTATGGCTTCAAGGTACCCTTCTTTAGTAGAACGTATCAGTCTTACAGGATCAGGACAGGAAAAAAACTACATAGTTGGGGCTAGTTGAAATTGAACAAAAAAGTTACTGTGGTGAGGTAGGCTATACTGAGGTCCAAATTAGAATTTTGCCAGACACCAGGGTTAGCAACCTGTCCTTGAAAAATTGCCTACAAATGCCTCTTGCCTCTATTTCATCAGAAAGTTGGACAATGTTAGTTATAAATGAAGGAAAAAAAAAAAAGGGGGGGGGTTGCATCACTGAAGCACTGCTTTATAAATCAGCATCCAGATACATCAAGCAGTGAACCGAGGTCTCATGCGTTATTGCAAGGTATATTTGTACTGTCAACCTAAAGATAATAGAGGAGCAAATGAACATATAGTCCTTGTTGTGTCATGGTTCTTCTCTTTGATACTAGCCAAGCTACTATTAGAATTTTACGGTTTCCATTTTACTATTACAGAAGCGCCTTAGGCAGAAATCTAGCAATTCAGAAGAACCAAGATGTGAGGGAAAATAATGTCTAGCCCGTGTGAACATTCTCATCACTGCCCTGCATCGTGTGCCTACTGTGCACTTGGATTTCAGTTGTACAGAGTATAAAGCTCTGTTCTGTTACCATTGTTTGCAGTAGCACCAAAATAACAGTGTTCTAGACCTGTCATTCATTAGACCTAGGTCTGTCCAAACGGCATCCTGATTTGGACGGAGTTGACGAGCAGAACTAAACCCAGATTATCTGACCAACAAAGAAGTCATATATTATCATGAATAATTCTTTTTAACTGAAGCTGAGTATTCAGTGCAGGTTACTAAATCACATGTACAGTTAAAATGAGGATTATCCACATGTCTGTTTGAAGTATTGTGCTGACCTTTTATGCCCTTGGGCAGGCTTTGTACTGTGCTTGATTAGAGGTCGTGGAAGTGCCTCAGTGTTTGCTCAGTATGTTCCCTGCTGTGTTGATGCTTTTGGGTAGTACTGATTATGTGTACGTGAAAGAACATCATCCTTGCTTGCAGCCGTGGTTTGATTACATGTGAAGTATATGTCTGCACTTTTACTGTCGCATTTGTTAACTCTATCTTACTTGCCATTATTTTGGATCAACCTTGTTTATGTAAAATCAGGAATCTGTTGCTGCATTTGCTCAGGCTCGGTCAGATTTCATGTAACATGAAACAGCACGTGCTATTGTACTAGAATAGTTCATATGCCTGCACATACCTCTGAGCAAGCACTGTTTAGTT
>VYZV01032421.1:397033-411278 GCA_013401275.1 Pandion haliaetus | reverse complement strand
CCCCCCCCCCTTTCCTCTCTCCCAGGACTCCTGGCGACGTGTCATCAGTACTGGAGTACAGATGGGTATCCCTATGCCCTGCTTCACTACAGCACTTTCGTTTTATGATGGATACAGGCATGAAGTATTACCGGCTAACCTGATACAGGTGGGTGCCTGAAATAGTGTAGCAGATCTTCTAGCTACTGAAATACCATCATGTTGTTACTTAAATACTGGCCAAAAGGCCATGATGAGAATATGTCCTAATCATTCCAACATTGTAAAGATAAAGGCATAGATTGCCTAATACAACTCTGTTAAAACTGAAATTCACAGCAATAAAATACTATGAGATGTCTGGATAAAGAACACCAGAGATGCTGGTATGACAGTGCCCAGCATGTGTTAGTATTCCATTTGTGAACCAAGGGTAATGATATCTTTGAATCAAAGTGCTTTATAAAGAAGTAAGTATCTTTGAGCCTTTGGATGTACGCAAGTGCTTGGTTTTTAGATTAGTACCTAGTAGAAATAATATACTTGTCTTTCTACAGAATCTTAATTACTAGATGTTAGTAAATGTTTCATTGCAGTGATTTTGCTAATAATGGGAAGATAAGTTTGAATGTTACAATATTGGAGTCAAATCTTATTTCTAGTATTCCTATAGTCAAGTATTAGTAGGTGCAACTTCTAGTACTCGTGACTGATGTTCATTTGTCTATTTTGTGTGTGTTCTTATTCTAGGCTCAGCGTGATTACTTTGGTGCACATACATATGAATTATTATCGAAGCCGGGTGTATTTATCCATACTAACTGGACCGGCCATGGAGGAAATGTGTCCTCTTCTGCCTACAATGTCTAATGGAAGTATTTCCTCTTGAAGCCAAGATACTGTAGATCTCAGATACTCCTCCTAGAATACCACTTTTTACTGTACTGTGCTAGAACTTGTGTTGGGACACTTTTGTAATAACTTGTGGGTATATTTCATACATATGTATCTCTATATATATATGATATAAGAAAGCTAAATAAATTTGCTTATAAAGGCATTGAGGTGTTTTCTTTCCACTGCTGCTGGCCAAAACTGGCTAAAATGTCTTTGGCTGGTATTTAATAGAATACATTTTTAAATGATAATGTGTTTATTGTATGATAGTGCATAAACTCATAGGGATCAAGATAGAGATGACTGCATTTCAATGATTGCTAAAGTGTAGAATGGCAGACAGTCAGCACAGTAACGCTAGACAAGATTCCAGGGAGGTAAAGGCATTTTTTGGTTGCCTTCGTTTATTCATAACAGGCAGTAGGTTCTTGAAGATTAATTGCTGGGTGTTCACCTGCACACAATCTTTCACACTGTGAGCTCTGTTTGCTTTCTATGAAAGGGTGAAGGGTGGGATGGATCACGGAGAAACCTGACCTGCATTCAAGGGTGTCAAGACTGATACTTCTGTCACTAAGCCATTCTCCTTCCAACTGTTGTTCCCAGTTTTAAGCACTGGCATAAACCATTGATTTAGCTTTGTGCTTGCACTCTTTTCCCCAAATCTCCCAGCTTCTTTGCCTCCTCTTCCCATGAGGCAATTAAGAATACCTGCAGCAGCATGCAAAGTTGGCCATGCTTGATATCCTCTTCTTGCAATCCTACTGCCAGTCATCTTCAGGACTTCTGAAAATTCACCTGTGTGCCTGTACCTTTTTTTTTTTTTTTCCTCAGAACCTCTCAGGTGTTAAATTTTGTGCTGTGCATTGATTGTTATATTAATTTTTTGCTCCATTTATTTCTGCTAAGACAGTTAGCTACTTAGTTGAATATCTGTATAATTAGCAAAAGATTTCATTTAAAGCAATTTTTCTGCAGATTATGTGGTAGGATTTAGGAATCCTATAAAATAAATGTGTGATAAATTGCAGGCAATAGTGATAACGGGAATGTCATGAACTTTTTAGTAGTCAGTTTGCCCCAGCTTTTGTGGTTTATGTTGTCCAGCAGGAGAATTGTATTAGAAACTACGGCGGTGAACAGGAGTTTTGCCAGTTCATTATGTGCATAGATGTTGTGTTTTGGAGGAAAACGAGATACTCCCACATGTCTATTTTAGTGCTTAGTATGACAGTAGTGCTGAGAAAAATATCTACTCTGTCTGGAATCCCACTGTGCTGAATGAAACCTGACGGCCGCGGGGTCAGAGTAAGTAGTGCGTGCCTCGGTGGGGTGCTCAGGAGCAGTGCTTGTTCTGCCACCTCATTTGAACTGAACCGTTTAGGGGTAAAGGGAGGGATGGGGACACCAGCTGCTGTTGCTTGACATCTATCTCTCTTACTAGCTCACGTTTGGTCTCGGCCGGACACACGCATTAACTCCCGATGGAGGGACGATCTTTCAGCGTGGGTCCAGAACCCTCATGTTCGAATAGGACGGGTGCTGTGAAGACCGCTTAAAACCAGACCATGCCCAAGGTAGTAGCTTCAAGGGTAACGTGCAAAGCCTTCTGCAGACCCCGTCCTGGCGGTCCGTCCCTACTGCGGGNGGGGGGATGCGGGAGGGTGCCGGGGCGGCTGCGGAGGTTTCCGCGGCCCGTCGCGGGGCGGTCACGGTTGCTGGAGAGGCCTCGGATCTCCCTCGGAGCGGCCGCTTTCCCGCAGCACCCGCACGACCGCCCGCTGCGGCGGTAACGGCGCTGACCCGGGCTGCGCGGGGCGGGGGGACCCCGACATGGCGGCGGCGCAGCCCCGCCCCGTCGCACTGGGCGGGAAACCTAGCTGAGGGGCCGCGCCATGGAGGCGGCGGGCGGCGAGGAGAGGGCCCTGCTCACCCAGGTACCGCGGGGCCGGCGTCCCTTCCTCCTCCCCGGGCCCCCAGCCCCGGCCTCGCTCCTACCGTGCCGGGGGTGGCCCCTAGCGCCGCCGGCGAAGGGCCCGGCCGGGACAAGATGGAGCCGCGGCGGGGGGTGTGGGGCACTGAGTGATAAACGTGGCGCTGCGGGGTGTGCAGGGGTCCGTAAACGGTCGTTTATGTTGCGTCCTTTTAAGTGGTCGTCATGATTTACGCGAAAGCTAGTATATCAATCTGCAGAGAGCTGACCTGTCACTGCCTTGGATCCTTTCAGAGGCTGAAGGCTGCGGTTCACTACACGGTTGGCTGCCTGTGTCAGGATGTTGCGGAAGACAAAGAGGTGCAATTCAGCAAACAAACCATTGCAGCTATTTCAGAGATCACCTTCAGGCAGTGTGGTACAGAAGTTTGCATATTATCTGTTTGTTCAAGAGTAATTGCTGGAAAAACGATGCTTTAAAAAAAATAGCGCTGGAACTAGGTATCGCTGGTGCACTGTTTCTTGCATTACATTTTAAAAAGTACAAGAAATAGTGATTTCGTTTTTCAGACCTGGAAAAAGCACTTAAATGTATGTGGAAATACTGTGTGGGCCACCTGCCTGTGCAAGAGTGGCACGTAATAACAAGTTATGGTCGCTTCTCATCACTAACTTGGATAATTTACAGTTACACCTTTGTAAGGGGTAGAACTGTGTTATGTATCTCTTCCTACTCAGAGTCCGCATTTTAAAATATGTGGTGTCTTTGTGTTTTCTCCAGAGAACTTTGCAAAAGACCTCGAAATGTTTGCAAGGTAGGTACTGGAACACTTGTTACAAAGGCTTTCTTTTTTTATGTTCAGCTCCAATAACTAGATAATCTTTAAAATACATCTTGTAATTCAAGTTTTAAAGGGTTCTATTGGCTGATTAAATAGTGGCTGTGAAGGTAGGAAATAGATATTCCCCTGTAGGTTCTTCCTGATCTTGGAAGTTCATTTATGTGGTACAAGTGATTGTTTAGATTAATGCCTGTATATAATTGTCAAATGCATTGATACATAGCAGTGCTGGATGGTTTGGGAGTGACAGGTGCTTACTAGCATGCCTGTGTTTCATCTGGTTGCTCCAAGGAGGTAAGGGAATGTTTTAAGGAGTCAAAACACAGTGACCTACTGGCAAGTAAGAGGGAATGAACAGTGGTGCTTGAAGTTCTGCTTGCTGAATTCTACTGTTTTTACACAGGAAGTGTGGGAAATTTAGATGTACACGTACAAACTTGTAAAATAGGTTTCTGTGTATTATAGTTGGAAAAGATAGGCATGTTTGGTTTACTGGGTCCCTGTTAAGCCCTTTTAGTTAAGTGTTCTGAATTAGATGCTGCAAGGCTTCTTACAACCAATGTCGGCAAACACATTCAGGGGCATTTTTTAATTTTATGCAGGCATGCAAAACGAAGCACAGTCACTATAGAAGATGTGAAGCTTTTGGCTAGAAGGAGCAATTCTCTGGTGAGATTCACTGTATTTTCTGTCTCGCAACATTCTTAAGCCAATTGGTTAATTCCTAAGAGCATTTGAATGAAGGCTATAGATGATGAAGCAACTGTTGCTTAAGCAATTTCACTTGCTTATAGATGATGGATGGGCACAATCCAGTGATTTTTTTTTTTAACTTTCATCTTATTTTGCTTCATGACACTATGCCTCTCTGTGGGAACACAGATCTGATTGCAATTCAAGCAGCAATGTTCTGGTTGCAACAGGACTGCTGAGGTTCCAAGTACAAAAGTGCAATAAACAGACACATTACAGCATTGGCAATCTTGGAAATAAATCACCTGTTTTCTCCCTGATGTTGTGTTCCTCTGCTTTAGCCTAAGGTCAGGAATAGCTTGAGTCCACCTTGCGGTACTAGGTCTCCTAATATTAATATAGGCATGACTCACATTATGGTATTCTCTTATGTACTGATCTGTATGATGTTCAGTGGACTTAAACTCACTAATTGTTATGGCATACCTGTAAATGCTTCCATGAAGAAGAATAGTTCCAATACTAATTTTCATTTTATGTGAGGGGATTTTTTCCTTCCATCTGTGATTTGATATATGCAACATGAACTTGCCCAAGAAGGCATAGTAAATGCTGGAGCTGAATTTTGTGTTCCTAACTATCATGTGCTGTTTATGTCAAGCGGGTGCAGAGGATTCTTCGAATATTTCTGTACTGTTGTGGTTTAACCCCAGCCAGCAACTAAGCACCACACAGCCGCTCACTCCCTTCCCTCCCCCCCAGCGGGATGGAGGAGAGAATCGGGGGGAAAAAAANCCCCTCTCCAGCCCCCTTCCCCCCAGTTTATGTACTGGGCATGACGTCACATGGTATGGAATATCCCTTTGGCCAGTTGGGGTTAGGTGTCCTGGCTGTGTCCCCTCCCAAATTCTCGTGCCCCTCCAGCCTTCTTGCTGGCTGGGCATGAGAAGCTGAAAAATCCTTGACTTAGTCTAAACATTACTTGCAACAACTGAAAACATCAGTGTGTTATCAACATTATTCTGGTACTAAATCCAAAACTTAAGACAATACCAGCTGCTAGAAAGAAAATTAACTATCCCAGCTGAAACGAGGACATGTACTCAGATTGTATCTTAGCAGTTACTCAGAGTTGTAGTTTGCCAATGTTGCCGTCTCGGTTGTAAATCACGTCACCAGTCAAATAAATCCTAGTCTTGCCAAGGCATTTCAGTATCGAGAGGATATCCAGCTTAGACTGAGGGCTTCATGCAAGAATTAAAACTAGCTGATGTTTGTCAGCCTTTTTGGAGTATCTGTCGTCTTTTTTGTAGTTAGAATTTGCCTGTTAATTTCTCTTAAACATTTATCTCTAATTTATCATGAATAAATGAAGTTTCTCAGTAGATGACTGATTAGTTTATTGTTCTCAGCTAAAGTATATCACGCAGAAGAGTGAAGAGCTCACATCAAGTAACAAGGAACAAAAGGAGAAGAAGAAAAAGAAGTCCAGTGCAGCTAAGGGAGGGAGAACTTCTGGGGAACAAGTCACCGTGACTGAAAGTGAAGATTCCAATATGGCATGATTTACCTTTCAAGTAATGTCTCTGGTCATTCTTCTCTTATTATCCCAGAGGAACCAAAATTAGCCTATTAGAGATTCCTCTTGCAGGTTAGCAACACTAATGAATCTTTGGGTTTTTAGGTGAACACAAGTAGTTGGATTTTTTTTGTTCCAGAAATGAAAGGTCTGTCAGAATTCAGTAAAGCTTACAGCCAAAATGCCTTGATTGCTCACAAAAAAGTATCTTTACTGTTATTAAAAAGAAAATCCTTTAAATAAAGAGTTTAAAGCAGAACACTCCCACTGACCATAATACCTGAGTATGTGCAACTCCCTCCATGCTGCGACTTAAGTTTCTCCAGTAATTGTTTGACTTCCTCCTTGTTTCCATTTTTGATACTTTTGCTTAGGTACTTTGAATATTTTATTTTTGGTCTAATAGCATTATCTCTCACTTGTTGTCTTGACAATTAAAACACGTTTGGTGTCATTTTTCACCTGTGATACTGCTGGTGTACAATCTTCACTTTCAGTAAGTTGCATTACGTTTCTAATTTTACTACAGTAACATGGCTCCGGAGTGGTGGTCAGGAATGTATCACCATTGCCCTCTGCCGGACTGATAGAGACTTACCAAATGCCGTCGATTCCAAAGAAGCAGATTTAAAGACGTAAGGTATTAGATAGAGATAGCCAAGTGAAATGAGAAGGCTGCTTAAGCTACCGTGTGGGCAAACTTTATCAAGCAAGAATATGCTTGCCAAGGATAGTTGAAAATATGCAGCAAGAGAGGAAAGACTTGAAAACTCTTTCTCTTGCTCAGCCCTTGATTCATGAGACAAGCTCTTCCTCGAAGCCACTTGTCCCTTCCTAAAGGATACAGCTCAGGGCAATTCCCCCAAACCAAGTTTAAAATCATCTCATTTTACTAAGACTCATACCTTAAATACTATCCCAAGATACAGAAGGTACCAAAGGATGTAATATTTTTGATCACCCTTGAGAACTTCTAGGTGTAGCCTTGCTCCTTGTTTAAAACCCTTCTCTTGAAAGAAGAGTGCACTTTCTGGGCTAGAGTCACTCAGCTACACGTGACGCAATGGAAAAAGAGTAATGCTCTGGACTCCTTACATGTGCTCCCTTTTGTTCTTGCTCTGTACTTGAGCTATTAAATAGTAGCGGACAGGGAAAAAAGCCATGCCTTTTGTAGGCTGTAGCTATCCAATATTGATCAAATAAAATCAAGTGCTACAGTGTAAAAGAAAATAGGAATGTCATGAATCCCTGTCTCTGGCTCTATACAGGAAATTTTACACAACGACCCTTCGCCCTCCCTTTCCCCTATCCCAAACCATTCCACTTTCAGGAATGAGATATCTTTTAGAAGAATTCTTCTACTGGCTGATGTAGGCTAGGTAGGTAATAAACTAGCAATTCTGTAATCAACAGGAAATATGCCCTCTTGGCATACCAGTGCTTACATTACTCAGTTTTCATATTGTGGTGGTGGGTTTTTAATGTTTGTTTAATGCCACTGTACATTAGTTGCTTTCTTGAGGTTCCTGAGGCTTTATTTACCTTAATGTACCCTGGTCGTCAACCCAATCCCACAGAAGATGCAAAAAGTTTTTCTCGGTGCTTTAAGGGAGAAATCATTAATGCAGTGTTAGAAGACCATTAATTGAGGATACCCATTCATGGCAAATCTACTGCTGAAGAAGGAATCTGTTACAAGGTAGGTTTGTCTACTTGAATGTATTAATGATAAAGACTTTAACTCAAGGCTTTGACGTTCTAGAATTTTTACCCTGAAAAAGAGTAATGGCGGCCAGCCCAGGTTTTTACACGTCTTCTGGCTACGTTTTAAACCTTCCATACTGTATCCCTCCCTCTTGAACACCTATAGAAAATCCATCCTCATGAATCATGGACAGGTCAGTTACCCTGTTCAAAAGTTAAAAGCTTCTTAAATATTACAGGAATAAGATCAAGAAAATGATAATTTTTACATAGTTAAACTGTCCAGGCAGCTTAAATAAGCTTAAGTGAATCAAATATCATGTCTACAAAATGTAGATCTAATTTAAGGTTAACTTAGATTACAGAGCATGTTTTAGGTGGACAGTTTCTCCTGACTTGCACGGGTAAGATAAACAAAAAATGATGAAGTACACTTATCCACTGTTTTGTCTCTAAACGAGCAACTTTTGTAGGGGTCTGGTTATGAAGACACTTGCAGTTCTATTTGATTTGTTTCTATTGTTTTTCCTATTCCTTTCCTGCGTAGAAAATTGGTATTTATTTCACAGGACTCCTAGACCTTTAGAAGCATCAAGCATTTTGATAACATAGTAGCTATCTTGCGAGAGGAGGGCCTATGGGATGTTTATTACACAGCCTACCTGATTTTTTTAGGTCACTAAGCCCAACATGTCAAGAAGAGAAATATGTCTCAAAGTTTGTGAGCTCTGATGTTGTCTGTTGTCTTCTGCTAAAATATCCTGTTACTTCCTTTCCAAACACACATGCATGTACACTACTGGTATACAGAAGGTGCTGGCCAATGGCTAAAGACTGTTTACTGAAAAGCTTTGTGATTATTTCCTCTGGAAATACTAGATCTGGCAGCAGCTTTTTGAAATCACCAACAGGAAATTATAGCTAGGAACTGATTTTCAACATATCATGATCTAAAGATCTATAGTAAAGTCTACACTAAAAAAAAAAAATAATACCCATTTTTACAGATAACTGTACTGTTAGGTTTAAAAATCTCAAGAGATGTTTTAGCAGTTTTCATCTTTGTTTGATTGCACTATTGAAAGAGATCCAAGAAGCAATAGATAAACCTGACCCCTAAAAAAGGATTTTTAACAGAAATTACAGGATAATATGCAGTATTGAAGTCTCTTAGCCAGTAGTTAATTGCTTCTCATTTTTCATGGAGACTTTTGAAGAATGTTGACTATAATAGAGCTTTAAAGAGAGTTAAGTGTTATATACCTGCACTTTTTGCAAATAATAGCCACTATTGCTATTAAACTGCCAGCTCAACTTTAGAATAGAGTTTAACTGCAGCTCCCATCAGATTATGAAAATCTGATTTTTTTTTTTCTATTAGAACAGAACAATTAAGACAAAAGTAACAGTTTAAATCATACTATGCTAGGTCTAGTTGATAATTTGAATTCTGTAACATAAGAACTGCAGCATTTAATAATTTACAGGCAACTAAAGGGCTCTAACCTTGATAACAGCAAAGAGGAGAAAGCAGCAATGAAAACCCTCCATTTGTTTTTTTCTTTAAGGGCTAGATCGGAAGGACCATCACTGCCTTCCTACATGAATGATCAGAATGGTCTCTGTGACTCCATCTCAGTGTTTGCCTGGAAGTAGGTGAGTTAAATATTCCTAATACACATAGGATTCAAGTAATTCTGCTAGCTGCTCTTTCACATCTACTTAAAAAAGCCACAGGTAAAACCCTTTCCTCTAGTACAGCTTGAAGAATAGAATTTCCATTGCCAAGTTGAGCTTGAAAAAAGCAAAAGCATTGCAACTTTGAGTAAGACTGAAAAACTGGTTTATAATGGAGTGGTAATCACAAGCTGAGACATAAGCTCACATAAAAAGCTTGCTGACAGCTAGTCTACTCAATGCATGCTATTTCAATTGGTAGCCAGTGGAATTAGCTTTGAGTGCCATAGAGCATGCTTCAAAAACTGTTGATGCATAGACTTATATGCTATTTCAGAAAGTCTTGAACACAGAAAGCTTGTAATAAGTAGCTATTTAAAGCGGCAGGAAACCTTTTTACCTGCCATGGCCTATAATGTTACAAGCCAGAAGCGTATATTGTAGGAAGCAATTATTTGCCCTAGCAAAAGAGACTGACCAAAAAGTTGACTGCAAGCTTCTCCCCTAAGCCCAGTTAACTCCCATACGGGTGGCTTCATCAGAAGTATTTTTGCTTACCTGCTCAAAGACACTAAACTGTTTAGAGTATTCGAGTCTAACTTCGAGTGTGCCATAATTCAACTGGAACGTCTGCATGCAATGCGTTCATCTGAATGCCTGCTGTAGGAATACTCATCAGTTGGCATCCTGTACCATTTAAGGTTATGTCAAGTCAGAGGGTTTTGCACGATACTAGAAAACATTTGGACCTACTAAAACATTCTCTGAAGTTTCAGCTCACTTTTCAGATTTTTTTCATATACATCTTCTGTTCTCACAAGCGAAGAACAGATTGTGCCAGGCGAGAGTTCTGGTGCAGTGTCACCAGTATGAACATGCATTCTACCGAAGTACTTTGGACAGGTTAAATAGAGTACTTCTGTATTTAATCTTTTCTTCCTCTATCCTTAAGGTAATACTGTACTTAGCACATTCAAAACTAGTCCAACAGTAAGGTACAAAGGTTTTAATGATATTAGAAAAAAAACACTTCAACAAATTTAAAAATAAGCCAGTTAATACAAAAGCATCATGATACTACACTAATGATTAGGAGAGTAATACAGACAGGCCAAATACAAGTCTTCTGCCCCACAGCCTTACAAAGCAATTATCTCCATCTTTGCTGTGTTTTATACGTTAGTACTTACACTGCACCCAAGAGGAGTTCCTCACAGAAAAAGCACGGAAGTTAAAGGACTCCGAATTTACTTTAGCTGATGAAATTGGCATGAGAACTCAAGTTCCTAGATACTAGGCCAGAGCTTAAAGCCAGACAGCAGCTGGCTAACCTCTCTGCCCTGTTCATTAACTGTGCCTCAAAGTGTCTTCCAGAGGTCTTCCATCCTTCACATTGAAAATGGTAGAAGGACAAAGTAAGCAAACTGCCTGGTGCTTCGGAACCTAGATCCATCATTATCAGATGGAAGCTTCTGGCTCCCAACCAGGTATTCAAAGCTGAACCCTTACATGCTGGGTTTAGCAATACCATTGTCCTAGTATTCCGCAAAAAGTCAAAATCCCTTTGGTTACACATGATTTGAATCATCACAGGAGTTTAAGCCTCAGGACAATGTCCAGATTTTAGTTGTCTATAGCCAGACCACAGTATGACCAGCAAACTATGGCTCCCAGGATAGGTCTTGCTTGTATTGAATCTAATGCAGAAGAAAAAACAAAACAAAGCAAAAAAAAAATCGCGAGCAGCACCACAGTCTTATTTTTTGCGTTTTGAACTAGGCCAATCTCCCCAGGGTAGTGTTTTCTTGCCCTTTGACGTGCTCCTTAGGGAGTGCAAAGTCTGCACTTGTTGTAGACGCTTGGAGAGCTCCTGATCACAGGCTTGCTGCAGAGCTTCAGCTTTCTGCTTGTCCCATCTCAGAGCCGAGGCCAGGGCTTGTGTGTCTTCTTTCAAGACCAGCTGTAGCAAGACAGATTTCTAACAGTCTTTTCTACTGATGCTCCTCCACCACTAACCCCTCTGCCCACATTAAGAACAGCAGTAATAAGACACCTGTTTGATACTGGCAATTTGGTATTGAAGAAGATCCCAGCTTTCATCATCTATCCTGTGGAGTAGTGGATTTTCAATATTCTACCAACACTTAGAGCTTGAATCTCTATTCAGATGTTCAAAGGAACAGAAAGCAGTTACTTAGTTTCTACAGCAGGGAAAAGCAAGAGGAGCAAGTTCATAGCATTAGAAAGAACACACTTTATAATGGTTAAAGTTTACCTAGACTTTCCTTTCCAAGCTACGGGTTTGTTTACACTTCTTTCCAAAATAAGGAGGCTTTTATTTTGATTTGGGATGTATAAAGGAAATATAGCCAGATGCATCTGCATACAAAAAACCGTTGCTGGTAAGACAGCTGAAGGACTGGCTGACTACGATTTGGCAGAGACCAAAACCAAAATTATTCTGTGGCTTTTTAAAGGACAGACTGGAGTACTTGGAATAGTGTCAACTGACTACTACAGAGGAGCTCCAAGCAGGACGTAGTGTTACTGAGGAAGACAAATAGATTAAATCTCACCACGTTGAGATTATTTATTGACATTAGAGCCTCCAGAAGCAAGGACAGCTTCCCCTATAACCTCTCTCTCCAGAGGGAGAGATTTGCCAGAATATGGTTATATCATTCTCACCCACCTCTAGATCTTGACTGTCCAAGCAGAGCTCTGGAGCAGGTTTCTCTTTCAGAGCAGCAAGGATCTGGTCACTGAGCGCTGTTTTGGCTGAAGTGCCTGTACTGCTGGTACCTGTGTCAACCACATCCATCTCCTTTCTTGGTACAGCCTCAGATTCTGAAAAGTAGCGCAATCATTACAGCCCGTGACAAACACAGGACACAGGCAAAGTGGCCTGGACAGCTTTGATGGTTTTGAGATTAATAAAATATGCATTCTATCTAGATACATCCTCTAACTTAAGAAATCCATAATGTAAGGATGACTCCATGATTTAAGCTTTTCTCCCAGTATTCTACTTTCAGGCATTCTGCGAAACGTGATGCAGCAGTGAGAGGACTCCTGGTCTCACCCAGTCAGAGAACTCTTACACTATACCAGCTATTACATCAACCACATTAAGAGCTGCTAAGCAAGTGACTCACTCCGGTCCTTTGCTCTACCTTATTTATTCCACTCAACTATTCCAGGCATCTCTGAAAAGCTCCTTCTCCTAACATCCTAATGCTCCCTACCTGCTACTTTGCTTAAGATACTGTCTTCATTTTTCAAGGCCTCTAGGTAGAGTTCCAGGAGCTGTCTTGACTGGTGTTCTTCTTCTCGTCTGTCCAGCACCTGCTGCAGGGTGTCCTGCAATACTTGGATTTTGGTTTGACTTTGGGCGAGTTCTTCTGCCAGGTCTGAACGTGGTACATCAATAAGCACCTTAAAACAACGAGAGTGCTCCTGTTACATGGACTGCCTGAGTAACTCATTCCACCACACTGATTACAGTAAAAACAGCAAGCCTCCTGCATGACAGAGCCTCCAACCCAGCATGTTTCTTGTCAAAGCAAATCAGCCTAGTTATGAGAGGCTGTAGTGGCATGCCACCAGCCAGCATTCTTTACCAGAAGCCAAAAGGCATCCAGGAAGGTATGGAATCACATGCATTTTTAACAGAAATGCTGACAACTCCTGGCAATCAAAGTACTGCTTCTTATGAGCGCATGGGAATACACACAGGGAAGCCACTAGCCTGGCACTTGTCCTCCTGCAACATGGAGCTTCCCAAGAAGAGGCAGTTATCACTGTGCCTCACCACATATGAGGTGTTCAGCAGTCAGATACTCCAATCAATCAGCTCTGGAAACTGACAGCGTTCTTCAAACCCCTCTGGAGCAGATCTGGCATGCTGCTCAGCCTTCCCTTTTGGCACATTACACAGGTGTCTGGTTTTGAGGAAGGAGCCCACCTCAGTTGCCATTTGGCCAAATCCTGACTATTTGCCCTCACGCCGCCAGAATTGGAAAGACAGCCTGTGCGGGACAATCAGTGATTAAGAGCATCCTCCTCAGACACTTGCGAGTGTTTCCCCTCAAGGAGAAATTTGACTGTAGCACCACAGCCAAACAACAGCAGCTGAACTAAGTTTGAGATCTTGTTTACTTACTCTGTTCTCTGCCATCTACTGAAATAAATGGATGATGGGCAGAGCCAAGGACAGGAATTAGAGGTTACCCTCTATTCCAGAGGTACCTGGAGGTCTTCTTCAGACATCAAGATGATATTAGACAGGTCATTCTTCAGTTGCCTGGCCAGCTGCTTCCACCTCTCTGCAGCACTGTCCACTTCATCCACAGACTCTGAGAGCCAGGTTGTTTCACTGTCTGACACAAGAGTCATCAGTTTCACGGGTTACTCCTGATCCACCTGAGACAGCCTAATTTCACTAGGTGTATTCCAAACCCCCCTCCCCTTCCATGCTCCCTCATCCACAGAGTACCTAAGCTTTTGCTGCACCATTTCTCGTTCTTGGCCAGTGCCACAAACTTGGTATTGGATGGCAAACACGAAAAGTAATCTTCATCATCCACAATGGTGCCATCTTCTGCCAGTACTAAGGTGATGGGCTCTCTGGCCTTGTCAATGGCCAGAATGCCACTAGCTACAGAACAGAAAAAACCACTTAATGAAATAATAAAAGTGATGTACGCGCTGCCCTTTTACTACACCCATCACAAGAGACAAGCAACTCTTGGTAATTTAGGCGGGAGACCAGGCCCTGTCCCCACACAGCTCTGCACATCAGCTCTTTTTTAGCACATACTCACGAGTTTCCCCTCCAGAAACCAACACCCTCGATGCAAACCTCGGTAAGCACACAGAAGGCGGCGCGTTTCGGTGAAACTACTTCCAGACCCTTATGCCCACCTCCCTTCGCCCCCCCCC
>VYZV01032421.1:369235-392074 GCA_013401275.1 Pandion haliaetus | reverse complement strand
TATTTCTTTGATGCTGAATACTTTGGCAGTGTATTTGGTGAGTCTTCTTGGCTCAGCCAGCCAGCAACTCAGTCCTCCGGCATTCCATTTAACTGTAAATCCCAGTAGCGTGACAGAAATTGAAGTTCTTTAACATTAATTGGTAGTAGTGTTGTTGGTTTAGATAAATATGTCTAAATTTTTCCAAGCTGCTTAGTTTGGGACACAAAATGATACCTAATTGTCTGTACAATTACGTGCAGAAGCTGAGAATCCTGTAGCCCAGAAGTCAGTATGTAGCTGGTCTGTGTGAGTCATAAAAGGCTGAAATTGTTAAAGCCAATGGCTGAATTTAACTTGGTACCAAAATGGTAGCGCAGCCACTGAGGTAGGATAGCCAGAGTAGATTCTGTATGTGGGATTCTTTTGTTTGTTTTATAACACTGGAAGGCTCACTATACTAAAATCAGACTACATATAAATTTAATGTAAGAGACTGAGAAAGGAGACATGATAAGGTGAACAGAACGCATTGGTGTTCCAACATCTTTTATACTTGGTGGTGTTCTTACATGGGGTTTAGGGGGGAAGCATGCAGAGTACAAAGGCCGAAATCTTACTTGTTTTCTTTCTAAAGCTTCATTATACACACTTTGGATTGAGTCTACCATCTAGCTGCATTTTTTCTTTAGGTAAGGAAGTAGTTAGAGCAAATTTCAAAGGTGTTGAAAGATGCCTGCTCCAGAGACTTAATTCCCTATTTGCATTGTTAGTCAATATACAGGTAAATTTTCCTCCCCGCTTGCCTGTAGCTCTTCACTGTTAAGCCTCTGGATTCCCTGCCTTAAAAGATAGTTTATGGTGAAGACAAGTGGTCTCTGGACTGTGATGACCATTGTTTTCATTAAATACAGGCTATTGAACATCCATCGCTTGGAAAGGACGGAATCTTTCTTGACTTGTCTCGGAGCTAACATGTTCTGGAGGTTTACTGTCCCCTACCTTATAAGACTAGTTCCTTGCTGTTACACTGTGTCTTGTACTTGGAAATCTTGCTGGAAGGAAAACGCAGATCTTACTTAAAAATGTTGATAGCTTTGGACAATGCAGTCAAAAGTACCATAAATTATCCAACTAATCATATATATGTCATCAGGTTATATACCAGCACATGTCAGAATTTTTGAGTACTTGTCTTCGGGATCAAGACTTGTTACCTGTCAATATAATAAATGCTTTCTCACAGTAACCTAGGCTTAATTTCCAATCCTTCTTTGGGCATTTTCCCAGGTTGGCCAAATTTTGTGTGGAGTGACAGTCCATAAATACTAGTGTAGCTCCTTAGGGCAGAACATACAAGCTCTAGCACTTAGGATGCTCTGGGAATTTTCTGAGGATATGAATTCTGTGGTGGTTTCTTTCTTCCTTTGTGACTTTACTGTCTGCACCACACATTCGTAATTTTTCGCTTTTCAAAGTCAGCTTAAGTAGTTAACATGCTTTGAATTTTCCTTGAAACATGCTATAGAAGAGCAAAATATATGTTGTTAGAAAATTCAACACAACACAAGTGGCTTGATGGAACAATTCCATGGAAATAGTAGTTAACAGCTATAGGTACTTTTTTGAAGCATTCAACAGGAGTTTTATCTGTGCTGCTCTTTGTCTGCCTCTTCTAAGCAGTTCTGACTCTGTGCTAACTGAATTTGATGAGAATCTTTTCTTTGACTTCAGTGTGCTATGAATCAGGCCCCAGTATTTTAGAGTATTAGCCATAGTAAGAGACCTGTGTTAGTCCTGGGGTTTGACTGAAGAAATAAAATAGAGCATATGCACCAAATAAGTTTATCCATAACCTAAACAGGTTCAGTTAACTTATTAATAAACCATGCAAGCCATATTCTTCTGTTGATTCTCATGTTTTTTCCATATTTTTGGAGGAGTGGATGGATCTTGAGACTGTTCGTTATTTTTCTTTAATCCAGCTATAAAAAATTTGAAAGCAGATATACTCTGCATATAAGAATGGGAAGCCAGCGACAAAGTTGAGGAGAGAAGTGCCCTTTTCTTGGTATCACATAGCATTGTCTCCCACTACAGACAGATCAGGCAGTGTGACTTCCAGTGTGGTGTTGAAGCTGATATTTGCAGTGGTTATGTCAAGTGAATTCTTAGTGGCTGAAATTTTTGCAGATATATAGTGGAGTAACAAAAATGACGATGGCTGCACATGAAGAGCCTAACGGCCTCTCTAGAGAATCATTGCCTAGCTGTGGGATTCGGCTGGGCCCTGGTGATGATGCTTGTGTCTGGAANATAATTATTTTTATCTTTTTTTTTTTTTCGTATTTTGTAAATGGGGGCAAAAAAAATCTGGAGATATTTTGGAAGTGTGGTGTATTGCATAAAAGTGATGAATACAATTGGAGGACAAAAAGTCACTTAGAGACCTTTATGCTATCACTTGAAAGTTTTATCTTTCCCTATACTCAATGAATAGGGTCTCTTTTCTTCTAACTGAGCCTCAAAACTTGTCTTCATTACTATTAAAACTGCATTTTTTTACCTTTGAGGTGACCAGTATGTGTCACCTCTCCTAAGATAAAAAAAAACCACAGTGAAGGCAAGACGGTTTAGACCATCTTAACACCATGTGAATCCCATTTGAAAGTAGACAGTTGACCAACATAAGTTTATTTTATGGTGAAACTTACATGTCTCTACCTTGGGAGAGCTGATATATGCTAGTTATACAGAGATCAAACTGCTCTTTTTTTGGTAGTGAAGAAAAGCCCAGAGAGTGATTCAGTAAAACATGGGACTGTGCTAAAATGTTATGCCTGTTCTTGATGAGTGACTTTTTGTGAGGTTTAGTTAAATCATAGTTGTTTTGAAATCTTGAGTAGTGCAGAAAACAAAGGGTGCATTACTGGATCACGGAAATGGGAGAAGCTCGGTGTCAAGTTAAGTTTAGTCCTTCTAGAGAGGAGAGTAAGGTACTTTTGCATCCACTTCAATAGCAGTACTTTGGGCTTCTGCAGCATTTCTTCCCTTCAGTATTGCAGAATTCTTTGTGGATGGCAAGTACTCATCAGGCCCCTTTGAGACAGGCAAGTTATTATCCTCACTTCATATACAATGAAAATGTCCTGTCTTGTACCATGCAATGTGATAAGTGCTGCGACCAAGAGTTTAGCAGAGGGAGTCCCAGTTTCATGCTGTGTTTGTTCACTGCACCATGTATTTCAGAATTTGGGTTAGGGTGAACATTTCGTTCATGACCTCTCTCAGTAGTCTCTCTGGTTCTTAACTGCTGGCTCCCTAAAGCAAGTTCTGCAGATTCTGTGAATTATGTTGTTTTGAGTGGTGACTGCTGGAACTAATTTTTTTTAGTGATTCTCACCTTTTTGTGTTCAGTCCGTCACGGAATTGCTACTGGTAGCAGAAACAAGCGTGTTTGCCTAAATCCTGCTCATTGGAAGAGTGGTCTTAACAGACAAGTATTTCTAATTGTGTCCATCAGGTGGCAATGTAACCTCACTCTTCCTTTTGCTTTACAGGCTGGCTCCTGCCCTGCAACTGAAAATGCAGTATCTCGGGAGCCACTGGTAAGTTCTTCAAGAAGCAGCATATAATTTCTTGCTGAGAATATAATATATGTGAGTTATTCTCTTTGCTGCATCATTTTGCATCCACTGTTTTGCTTTTCTAAGGAACTGGTGCTTTGTGAAAAAGGTGTAAACTGCCTTATGTTGCCCTGCTGTTGACCTCTGAGTTCTGACCTGTGACCATAGCCTCCTGCCTTTCTGGGGTTAGACATGGGTCACCTAGGCCACAGAGTTGTCCTTGAGCACAGACTGCCTGCCCTAAGTGTGTGCAATGTATGCTCTTGATCAGTGCTTATTTAGCATTAGACTTGATCAGTCTGAAGAAAGACCTGTGCAGCATAATTTAACTGAGATTCTTAGTACTATTGTCTAATAAAAAAAGCTTCTGCTGCTCAGAGACCTCATTCAAGCTGTCTTTATATTCAGATGCACTCAGAGTGAGCTTAGAAGTGTCTGGCAGCTGGCAATGCATGTGATCCAATGTTTTCACTCTAGAAACGTTTTGGAAAGAGCTCTGAGATTTTTTGTGTATGAGGATAACTAAGGGAACCCTGGTTTGTTTTCTTTTTTATGGTGATGCAGAGTGGGAAGTGAGCCACCACTCTCTGGAGCTGCAGTATATATATTTTTTTACAACCTTATTTTTCTTTTTTTCCTTCCTCTTCAGCCATCTATAACTCAGTCAAAACCTTGCCAAAATTCTTAGCCCGTGTTACTGTCCTAAACATATAAATCTCTAATTGAGTTTCTTTTCTGGCTTTCATTTGGTGATCATAGTGAATACAAGCTGTTTGCAGTGAGAAGACTCAAGTACTTTCCATAATGGTGTGGCACTGGCCACATCAAAGTATTTTTGCCTTGTAACTCTTCTCTGGAGAACCCAAGAGATGATTTTTAAAGGAGGGAGATGTTGAGTAAAGACTGTGAACTGGGAAGGGTCAGTAAAATGCATCTAATGAAAGGGCTGTTCGTGAATTCTGTTAAGCTCTGCAGTGAAAATCTCTCTAGTCTAGTAACACTGTGACATCCCTTAATTGCATAGACATCTGTACGTGAGATTACCTGAATTTGTTATTGACACCATGTGCGTTGTGATGGATTTGGTTGTTTGGTTTTTTTGGTGTTGTGTTTCCACCCCCACACACACCCACCTTAGGAAGGTCATAGCAGGCAGCAGATCATCACAGCCTGTGCTGGTCAACAGCTTGTTCTCTTTCTCAAGGCAGATTCTAACATTACCTTTGATTTAATTAATTTCTTACTGTATATGCAAGTGAATAATTGCTCAGAGGAAGCACATAGCAGTTGTGTATCTTTCTGTATAGGTGTGTTTTCCTACCACATAAATATATTTATATGTTTAAAGAACTCCCAACATAAACTTTACTCTCACAATGGTAAGTCTTGCATGTGAGCTAATTAGAGCCCTTTGAAAGGTGGAGGTTTTCTCCTTATTTTTTCATTAATTGTTTTTTTATATTAAACTCTCACAGTCTTTGTCACGTTTGCTTAGGAGTCATTATTGCTTCCAGCTGAGTATCTGTAGAAGCCTTATTAAATGTGCAGTTCAGTTCTGTGAGCCAGATGACCTAACTTCCACCACACTACTGTGGCTTCTCTGTAGCCAGGATCGTGCATGCTGCCTTCTAATGGATATAGTAGGTCTCAGTCGATAAAGTAGACTTGTAGGCACATGGCACCGTGTCACAAAAATGTTTACGGAAACACCAGAACAAACTCTGGCATGAATCCAACAAATGGCTCTGTATGGGAAAGCCATGTTCTTGGGCATATCCTTGCTGACTTCAAATCTGGTGTTAAGCTGTTGAAGAAGACTTACAGAATCCAGAGGAGGGAGAAAAGACTCTCATGACCAAATTCTGCTCTGTAACCCCTCACCTTTTGTGACTCAATTGGTGACTGAAAGCACTCTGTGCTTCACAGGACTGAGACCTGTTTGGAACATATCAGTGGTGTTATGCACAAGTATGAGAAAGCAATAGAATTAAAACATCTTGCATTGCATCAGCAGATGTCATTATAGACTCAATTGTATTTGTGATTCTAATGGGCACTGTATCCTGCAAGGTGCTAAATACCTTCTGCTCTGAGCTCAGTGGCACTGTCTTCTGTGTACTCTGTACCCCTACAGCCTGCTGCTTTCAACAGGAATCCAGGAGAAGCAATGATTTCTATTTGTTTGCAAGAGGGCTTCAGCATTCTGCAAGATCATGTAGCAGATGCAGTCTGACACATCATATTGTGTCCTGCGTTTTGGGTCTTCAGAGCATGCCTTGCTAAGGTTTATGGCCTTACTGAGGCCTCCAGAATGGAGCCCTATAAACTCATGTCAGACTCCAAATTGCTCTTTCTTCAACCCACTTTTGACGTTTTGAACTACCAAACTGGAGATAAGGGACTCCACGTCCATGCCATTAATCCCTTGAGTTATCCAGTGTCCTTACAATAAACTGTCCCAACTGAAAAATGCTCCCTAATAAGAGGTCATTGTGTTATAGTACTGACAGTGGAGAATGAGTCGGAGGGGGATGGGAAAAGCTATAATTTTTGCAGCAGAGAGCGGACACTCATTTCCCTAGCTGTCGGTCTTGGCCCATTAAAATTTGCCATGTAGCTCCGTAGTGGGAAGTGTAACCTTGTGTTAGCAGAGTGTCAGCATCTCGCTCTGCTGCTGTTTACAGCCACGTTTGTCATCGTCAGTGCGGGATCAGCTTCTCCTTGAGTCCAGCTTATCAGTGAACGCTGCTGCATCCCTTTCTGCTTGTATGTGCAGCCACCTCTGATAATCCTCTGAACACTTGTGGAATTGGAATAGGTTTGTCTTTTTTGCAGCCACTCAAAGCAAAGCCCTGGGATGTGAAAAAGATGTAACTACATAGGACAAAGCCCCTTTCTGTGAGGTTAAAGCATTAGGAAATCCCCTTTTCTTTTCGGATCTTTGTTTCTTTGGTCTAATTTCTCTCTTTAGTGTAATTATGCCGTCTTTTTTTTGCTTCTCTTTTTAGCTTGTTGTGTCTCTCCCTAGCAGCATCTTGTAGCTTTTTAACCATACTGTGCTCCTTTTGAGATGTTTTCAGGAGCTTGAATATGTTTGCTGTTGGCCTTTGCTTTCTGCCGAATCTGCTGCAGTCTAAATTACAACTATGAAGGTTATACGTATGAGAGGCTCTAACATGAGCCTGGGTTGTAGGAGGAACCTAAGGAAGCAGAGCTTAAAAGTGAGGCCTTTCCACATGCTGCTTGTTTGTTGTTTGGTTTGGTTTTGGTTTTTTTCCTGTCACAAAACATACTCATTCCCTTGCTGGTGCTTGATAGCTGGAAGAAGTACTAGTTGTAAATATAAATGTACTGGTTGTAAATGTAAAAAGCCCCTTGGTTTCTCAGTAAGTTACAAAATCTCTGGATCGTGGTATGAGGAACAGGGTATTTTCTTTTGCAGGATTATTTAACTTTTCTTCTTTTACTTTTAGCATATGCTGTTTCTTTCTGTTTCTTGCTGCAGGTGATAGCAGTTAGCACTGAAATATGGACATTTTATTCCCTTTTTACAGGCTGTCGAAAGGTACAAGGTGACAAGAATTACTGCTGCTTTTACAGCAATTAATGTATGTAGAGTTTGTTGGGATGTGCTGGAGCCCTCGTGGCTTTTCCCCACCCTTTGTTAAACTGATTTTCAAATTTTTAAGGGTCATGATAATGACCAGAATACTTTTAACACCCCTTTTTGCACAAACATCATAGGGTACGCTGCAGACATTAATTGTTGTGTTTAGGGAATATGTCTGTGTTATCTCCATTTTCTAGAAAAGCTAATTGAGATATACAGGTTAACTGTTTAGCCAGGTTCATCCAGCAAGTTGGTGGCATAGATGTGAGACCTAGCCTGTTGGCCTGGTAAATGAGGTAATTTCTATTTCAGGGGCTTCATTCTGCCCCTTTTATGTCTTTGGAAAAGCCTCTAGCCTTGCATGTGTAATACTTTTTAAAAAGTGATTGTAGTATACTGCTACTTCTTTAGTTTATCCTTTTTCTGGTTTTGACTACTTTTCTGGTGATTGAGGAATAATGAAAAAGATGGAGAGCAGAAAAGAGACTTGACATTTCTATATCCATCGCGTATCCACAGGCACAAAGTCACATCAGTCTGTATGTCCACGCTGAACGCATTCGGTGTTTGTATCTGTCTTTGCTTTCCTGAACCAGCAGTTGAGACCTCAAATTGAAGCTGTGATTGGGGCTTGGTTATGGGCATATTTAGTTCCTCTGCGTTTTTTGTGTTGAGTTGCTAGGTTTTCTTGGAAGTAAACCAGTAAAATTTGTGATATGTGTTTATAATGCATAAACTTTTGAAACTGAAACTGGACAGTTACCCTTTTCTCCGCTGCCTGGATTTGGGTGCTTAGCATTCAGTGACAGACAACAGAATTATTAAAGCTTCTCTGTTTCATTGCCTCCTTTTAAACCTTATCTATTCTGTTAAGCTTCCACTTAAGTAGACTGTGGTTAAAGAGAATTTCATTTAGATTTCTGAGGAAAGAGCTTTGCAATTGAGACTTTGACTACTTTTAGCTCTAACTGATATAATTAGAAGTTGGCGGAGCCTAACACTAACAATATCATTGTCTTTAACCATGTGAACAAAACCGTGAGTGGCAATGAGGAAAGGTTACAGAACTGTGTCATAAGATTTGAGGGAGCTTGTTGGGGCTGATGTTAGTTAAGAGTACTCAGAATCTACTTTTTATGAACAAATCTTTAGGCACATTGAGAATCCATGTCCCTCTTCTTTTTATGAAGTAGTAGATGCTCTTTCTGCCTGATGAACCCTACAGAAAACAAGATATATGGAAATTTTTTGAAGATTCTCCTTTGCCTGAAATTGTTGTTTGCAGTGAAGACAAGAATGGTATTTTCACTGAAAAACTCATACTTTGTTTCCTGGAACACATTCTTACACAAGGGATACCATGTAGTATCCTTATCCTTTGTTTCAAAGTTTAAAGGTCCTAGTCTAGATTTGTAGAAAAATGTGATTTTTTTCAAAAGGACTTTTGTTTCCAGAAATGATGTGAGGGACTGGAGTGTACTGTACATTTTTGCTTTCCATTTTCCCAGCCTTTATTTTTTAAGACAAGATTAATACCTGTTTACTGTACAAATTTTCTGTCTGCCCCACTGGGTCTGTTTGGCGTGTTGGTGAATGATTCTCTAAAAGTAAGTCTATCCAGAGGGGATTTCCAGACAGCCAGAGTCAGTAGGCAACTGACTTACAGCCCCCAGTGAAGCATTAGTCAGGATAATTTACCACTGTCAGCAGGAGAGAAAGAGAGACTATCAGCTTTGTGACCTCCTGTACAGGCAGTAACCCTAGTGGTGTGATAATGCTTCGGTTTGTTTGGGGAGGTCCTGAATGTGTTGCGGTGGATTCCCAGTGCTGGACAATAATTGCATTAGTCTGCGGAGGGCAATTGCTCTGCAGATTTCGGTTTTATTTGGCCAGGAACAGGGAGCCAGAGGTGTGTGACTGCCTTACGCAATATCCTTTGGTTTGCTGCAAGAGAATTCTATGACTTACTAAGCAGACCTCTGTTGTGTTTGACCTTCTGATAAGTTGGAGATTATTGGGTTTTTGTCTAGTTTTGTTTCATACTTCTTCATGTTCATTGACTTCTCTTGTTCATGCAAAATGTACTTGCTTAATCTGTCAATTCCTTTTACTCTGTTGATTTAGACAAATATATTAATATGTGCAAAGCACGCAGATGCAAATTTACTTACTGAGCATAGTTAAAGGAACACTGTCACATCAAGTTAAATTGCCCATCTGAAGTCAATGGGAAAGTTTTCTTGGAATTCCTTTAAATCTCGATTTTAAAAGAGGGTGGACTATAGTAGTTTGGGATATAACTTCTGTTGTAGCTTTATATGTTAATGTATGAAAGCTAGAAACTTGCAGTAGTTACAGGCCAAAGCAGGTTAGGACCCTATCAGACTGTACAAAATGTAATAATGGCTTTGCCTGTCCCTAAGAGCTTACAGGTTAAATGACACTGGAACTGGTGGGTGAGGCAGAATAACAACTAGGATAGGTACAGGAATTTTCTATTACTAACAGTGTGGTGAGTTAGCAGCTTACAGTCTTTTCTGTGCACTTGTGCAGAAGAGAGCTCTGAAGGCAATTCCTACTTGCTTTTCAGACAAACCAACATTACTGATCAGAAGATTTTTAAGATGGTTTTAAAATAGTTGTAAAGCTCTAAGTTGTTTTTACAAAACATGCAAGGAAATTGAAGTACTAGGAGTTAGCTTAGAGTCTTTTTTTAATGTTGGGTATAACTTGACTTGCAGAGATCCCAGATCTCTCACTAAAGGTAAAATGGAAGCTACAGTGCTTTGTGACATTGGAAAAAAACACTGGCACACAGTTAGGAAATACTTAACATTAGTTGATATTTTCCCCCTGAGAAAAATGAATTTAATTTTTTTGTTTATGTTCATGTGATGTTTTGGAGGTCTAAACATGCTACACCTACAAACAATTTTTTACAGATCATGGCCTGCTTTGCTATCAGCTGGCTGTTGCGTATTTGTTGGCAGCCCAGCTCTTTGCCTGCTCAGAAAGACTGGATGCACTTTGCTGTGTGCATCCCAGCTGTTGGAAAGGGTACCTATTAATTTCAAACAGGTGACGGCACACAGCAAAGAGGTGCCTGCACAGTGTGCACTTTGGTAATGATGGGTTATGGGATCAAGGTGAGATAATAGTATCATTTCAGGTACATGTGTGTAGAAAATATGCTATGTGCAGGACAACTTGTAGAGGGCAGCAATTGCCCACAGTTCTTTCTGCTTAGCGAGAGGAGGCACCAGCTTAAGAACTTCACAAGAGTGTCTGCCTTTTTAGCTTTCTTGAAATAACTTTATGCAGGAGACTTGTTCTTTGGATTGCCTCTTGACCCGGCATTATTAAATTCCTAATCTGGAAAGTGTTGCTAGGGATTCTTAATTCCTGTCCTACCTCTGATACCACTGAGCAGTTGGACTCCTTTTGCGCGTATCCAGATGCTGCCTGTGTCATTGTTACTGCAGTCAAAAAGAGTCTAGTGACAGCTGGTGATTCTTACAAGATTATAACTGCCTACATGTGATATCTTTCTTTGCTTCTTGGCTTCTTCCTACTTTACCTGGGAGATCATGCCATAAGAAAAAATTTGCAATGTCTATGGCATCGTTGTTGGGCCTCAGAGCAAAGGATATGTTGCATCTTCATCACATTAAAAAGTAAGGTAGCTGGGGCACAGAAGGCAGAATGGCTTATTCAAGAACTTGAAAGAACTTCCCCCAACTTTGATGCACAGGAATATATCCTTCAGATACTTCTGATGCCAGCACCTTCAGAACCATGATTTGCCAAACCAGGAAGTTGGGAGTTGGTATAATTCTTGGATTTGGAGTTCCTAACCAACTTACTGGAGAAGAGGCTTTCCCTGCTTTTCATGTTTCTTGTGTTTTCCCGTATGTCACTTACATAGCAAATCCTTTCAAACATCTTAATAGTTTGGGAGGTTTTTTTGTTTTGGTTTTGTAGGCATGTTTACATAGCTCTTCTCCTTGTTGTAATTGTACAGACCATGTCCCCTTCCCACTTGCGATCTGGTAACACACCACTGCTACTTTGACAATTGCCTTTCTGGAAAAGTAACAACGAAAATATACATAGTTTTTTAGTAAAAGAATTTTACAGCTGGAGAGAAGCAGGAGAGAGAGCTTTATATCATTAGCCACCCTCACAATATGCCCCATTTTTTTACATTATCTGTTATCTTTTGGTCAGAGCAGGATTTTCCTCTGCTGTCAACTTCCTAGTGTTTTGTCAAGCATCTGAATGGCCTGAATGATGGTATTCCTTGGGATACAATTTTACAGCAGAGTACATCTTGCTGGAATGGAGTTTCGCTGGTACACAGTGAGAATTTCCTGTGTCTTCCTTCTAGCTTGCTTCTCCTGTTTGTTTTGTGTGCCACCCTAAGTGATTCCTTTCCTCCTTAAGCATCTGCACCCTTCAGATGTTTGCAGACAGTTATCACATAATTTCTCCTTTCCCCCACCCCCATCCTGGTCTCTTAGCCAAGCTCTACATATTTAGCTCATTTAATCTTTCCTCATAAGTCAAGCCCGTAATTGACAGCTCTGACACGAAGAGTCGCATTGGTTACACATGCTGCCAACAGGATATAAATACTTTCTGTGCAGTGATTGAGAATTACAGTCAAGGCTGAGACGAGCCCATGCGCCGCCCCCCCGACATATTTTTGACAACCCCTTTCTCAACATCAGATTGCCACAATCCCGTAGAGATGGACTTACTTCTCACTCTAATGGTCAGCTACCAAGCACCTGGTATGCTTCAAAGTAGTGGTGTCAGGTCACTTGGGAAATTCATCACTAAAGCTCCATGGGATTCCAGTTTAACCCTAAATTCTTACAGAGGCGGTGTTCTTCTCTATACTTCTCTTGCCAGGCATGCAGGTGCCTCAGGCTGCTGATGGTCATTCCTCCTGGGAAGGCAGAGCTGAGCTCCATGCAGCCTAGTGTGTAACCTGAAGTGAATGGGTCTTGCTATGCACATGCAGAATGAAAGAGGTGTTGCAACTAGTACCCCGTGCTCATGTGTTTATGCACTGCCATCAGGAGGCTCACAGTTCTGGTGCTGGCAGGTATCTGTTGTGCAGATACTATTGGCACTAACGTTCTTCACTGTCTCTGCCAAGAGGAAGCTCAGGATGCTATCAATCCGATTGGCATAGCTGTGAACAAGTTCAGGGATCTTGCTTATACATGTAGGATCTGGGAAGAGGCTTTTAGTCTTATCCAGACGGGTACTGCATTGGAGGAAGAGGTAAATCCATACTGCAGGTCCATGTGTTGGTAGATACAGATCTGTTTCCAGCTGAACATATTTGGAGGTTGCTTTAGATTACTTGTCTCCTCATGTTCGTTGCATTCTCTTGAAGAAGATAGGTGCAGCTAACAAAAGTTGAGGAACTGGTAAATGAATTGTCTAGCTTCTAATGTTGTATTCTGTGAAGCTTCATATGATACAGCTTCCCCAGCGGGGCTAGTTCACAAATATTACATGTATTATTGCAAAGCATGCAACATAAAGAGAGCATTTATGAAAGGGAATATCAGAGGAAACATTATAGCAGGGACCTTTATAGCCTTTCCATTATTATGGTTTAAATCTTGACATGGTCTTTATTTGCAATGACACTGGGACCAGTAAAGAAGTGTTTTTTCTCTTCCCCTCCCCTCCCCTTTCTCCCATCTCCTTTTCATTCTTTTCTTCCACATCCTGTTCTGAAGCTGTGGTGCAGAGATACAAATCGTTAAACATGCAAGTAGTCAGAGCGCCAGGTTTCAGTTTGTGTGGAATCAGCCCCTTTTGACTCAGAAGTTGGAAACCAGATGACTCACTGTGATGTATGTTTGTTGTTTTTAATAACTGTCATTTTGCAAAATATGGTCAAAGCTTCAAACCATGACTTCTGGAGCAGGGGTGGTGTGTATTTATTTTTAATTTGGGAGACTGTAAGCTGGAATGTGTTTGTAGCTGCAGTCTTCCCTTAAAATCTGAGATAAAATAAATTAAAGCATTGACAATATGAAAGATTTTAGAGATAATTTTTTCCTGTTACCTGAAAAAAAATATTTATTTTCTTGGTCAATTACTTGAAAAGGCTCCAGGTGCCAAACATCTGGTGGGATTGTAGGCCCCTGTTTTATGTTTATGTTTTTTAATATATACCCAAAGGGACAGGTTTCTTAAAAAGAAAGCAAGCAGATGTTTTTCATTTGTGGAGTTTTAAAGAATAAATGCCATTCCTGCTTTATCATTCCAATTTCTAACAAAATTGTCATCTATCTCCTTTCTTTTATAAGAAGCTAGCGAATGTAGCATTTTAGTGGCAGAATTCCCTATCAATAAAATCTCTTAGCAGTATGGAAAATATATAAATATCTACACATTTCATTTTCTAGAGATTTATTACTGCTTGTACAACAGTTTGTAAACTATAAGCTCAGTATTAAGTGCTTTATGAGTTTTTTGTGGTTTACTTTCTAATTTGCCTCAAGAAGCGTTGTTTTAATTTGTCAAAGTTCTACAGGTTTGTTTTGCAGGTCAGTTAATTCACAGTGTAAATCTACAGGCCTTCCATCACAGAAGAATGGAGGTATACCAGTATAAAATCTCTATATGTGAGAACACAATTAGACCCTAGATAAAAACTGTATGTAGTGGTCTCTTATAACAGGATTCATTGTGGTCATGGATTTTCCTCCAGTCCGGTTTTCAGATTTGGATGCTTTGTAACCATTTCTATTGTGATTTATGTTATGGTCTTTTGCAGTTACTATTGCAGAATGAAGTGCTGTGGTGTAGTCCGAGGGAGGTAGACTCCTAGCCTACCTCAGCCTGTTGCTTCTTGTTAGAGAGTAAAAAAAGCAGCTACTGATTTAAAACAGAGAGTTCAAGTTCGGGTTCTGCTTTTAGTCTGAGATGGGGCATCTCTGTAATGGTAAAAGTGCTAGAAAGGGCATATTGCCTTTACTTTGAGGAAATACGGATATATGTGCTGGCTACTCCTGGACAGCTGTGCTCTACCTGGTTCATTATTCTGATCAGGAAAGAAAGAGTTTTTGGTCTTTATTTTTTAAAGTGAATGTAATTGCTTGTGAAAGATAGTGAAGTGATGGCTTCGGAGGCTTAAATCATCTTCTCACAAAACTTAAACTGTAAGCTGTGATAGCAGCATTGCAGGATTCCCCACCAGCTTGATACGGAAGGGACCCCCCTCGTCCCCAAAGAGATGAGAGGAGAATTCAGCCTCTAGCCCATTTGATGCTTGACTTCCCTCTGAAGCTGCCAAGAAGGATGCCAATTTTTCCATTTAGCTGACTATGGTATAGACCTTAAAAGGGAAGGTTTTAATGCAGTTGGCTGCGATATAGACTGTTAAAGGGAAGTTATTTATTTTAACTGGCTGCTGTATGGATTATTACAAGGGCATTCTTTTAGATGCAGCTGCTATATTGACTAGCAAATGTGCCGGGCTGTATTGCTAGTAGCTGTCATATTGACTGTTACAGAAAAGATCTGTATTTAAGCCATAACACTGCACTGGGATCTCCCAGGCAGGATATTAATGCTAATTCATCTGCTCACCCCCTACTGTGAGTGTTATTTGTTTAAATCTGTAGAATCCCACAGCGCATTTATATCCTCGCTAGAGTGAGCTCCGCTCCCTGTAATTATTTAACATTATATGCTGATATAAATTGTAACAGTTAAAGAATGGTAATGAGTAGCAAAAAAACACAAACTTAACCTTAGAAATGGCAGAGTCAGCTCTTAAAACAACAGCCAGCAACTTTCACTGTTCTCTGTCTTTTCCCAAGTCCATATGCACAATATTGTGCATACATTATGTGTGTGCGTGTGTGTTCATGCTCGCACTGGCAACTGTGCCAGGCAAGGCTGTAATTATGCAGAATGCACTGTGAAACTTATGCACACACTCATAATTACATACAGTGCCTACGTACAGCAAGTTTTATCTCTCTGCAGTTCAGCTTCTTGATGAGTTGTTCTGATAGGTGATTTGAGTTGAGGCTACCATACTGACGGAGGAAATGGAGCCCCTGGGTTCCTCTCGCAGCGAATGTGTGTCCGAAGGTTATGCTGAAAGCCATCGGGTGTCACTGTTGCTCTGTGTAGGCTTAGCTGGCAGTGGATTTGTCTGGCAGTAAAAACTGGACTTTGAAAGTAGTATTTTTGGCTATAAACATCTAAGGCATTTACACATAATTTATATATAAAGTGCATGTCCATACAACGCCATTTATGTGTGGGTGGAGTGAGCAGAGGTAGCTCTATTGTGTGTTAGCTGAATTTTTTTGCAGTTTCTGCTGCCTGTTACAGCATTCTTGTCCCAAACTGGCATGCAAGATGGCCAGCTACTGCTGAATTAGCTGCTGCAGTCTGCTCTAGAAGTGGCTGTGGTTCAACAGTGGAGGTGACCTGATTCCTGTAGGTAATTTGACTGTGGACATTAAGCTGTGGGCAAATTTTTGGTTTTATGATGTGCACAACTGTCGTGTAAAAACAACAAAATGATACTCAGTTTAGATTTCTGAAGAGCTTTGGAGCTACTGGGCTGAAAAGGTACTGTAGAAATTTTTTAGCTGTAGTATGTGTGTCAGAGCTCATTGAAAAAACAGGTTTGCTTTAAAAAGGTTCATCAATCGCATAAGAAAACTTTCACTGACTTAAAATGGAGATGACAAAGAAAAGCCATGTAAATAGCAAAGAAAATGTATTTTAAAAAGACTTCTTCATAGTCTCAGTCCCTTCTGATTTCAGGTAGGGAGTAAAAGCTGGCATAAGAGGAGCTGAGCTTGTACTTGATTTGCAGAGTAGTGTGATGGTCGGTTGGGCTGCGTTGGCAGCATGGACCTGTGCCAGACTTCACCACAATTCATACTGTGTCAGTTTAATAAATGCACTACTTAAATTATGAAATTACAAAAGAAAAAAGAGAATGCACTTATTCAGACTCTTAATACATTAAAAATAAGGCATTAAAACACTGCCTTTTTTTTTCCCTTCCAGAATCAATAATGAACAGGAAGGGTTGTAGACATTAACAGTCATGGACATTCAAACTCTTATACATAAATTATCTTAGAAAAATGCACATAAGACTTGAATAATGTAAATACATTAATGCATTTAATAATTTAAACATTAAAGCACATTCAGGAATTCGTGGCAGAAGCTGTTCTGAGATAAGGAACGGTCCTGGAAGTTGTGTGTCCCAAGATCGATGGCTGGTTTCTCCTTGAGAAAACTCTCTGGGGAAGTCAAGCTGTGCAACTAAGAGTGACCGCCTGCCCTAAGAAATCCCAGGACATTAGCCAGCTCTTTTGCTTTTCACCTCCCATTCTCTCTCCACCACATGCATGAACACATATATAAAGAATATCTCATAGTCCAGAAAAGGCCAGTATGCATTTTGCCATTTCTTTCTTGCATGTGTGCTGCAGTTTTTCTAGAAATTAAGTGAAACAGCTTCAGAGATGAAAGTGTCTTGGCTAAAGGTAAAATACCAATAAACACTAAAGAAACTGCCTGCAAGAGGTTCTGTGGTACCACCCAGGGTAGGAAAAAGAACTGTTCAGACAGTGTCTGGACTCTGATCTACCAGTTCTCCAGGAAGACAGGAACGTGGAGTCTTAAGTGCAAACAGTGAAATGGGAATCCTCTTCTTCTAGGACTTTGCGTGGACCTGTAATTCAGACTCCATACTAGCTGTTGGTAAGACAGTGTCAGCTGGAGGGTGAGGCTTGGGGAACTAGTGCTCTCCAGGAATGCTCAGCTCTTTCTTGGAGCCCTAAAAATCACAAGGCTGGCTCCAGTGCAATGACAAGTAAGGGGTTTTACGCTCTTCTTGCCTCTGCTCTTTGGATTGAAGCACCTTCAGCACCGTAGCAGCACCTAACTGGCACACCAAGGTCCCCCTCATGCAAGGCATTTTCCTGAGGATTTTGAGCTATGTCATTTTTGCTGATGTAATTAAGTTTGGAAGGTGTTGTATCAACCCCTCATGCCATTTCTTCTTGGTTCATTGCCTTGCTTTCTTTGCCTCTTCTGCAGGCAGGTGCTTTGGAGGTCATTTGCACCCTACAGCCCCACTTACAAAGTAGTATAAGGTATCCTGCTTAGGCCTAGATACTGATGGAACTAATGATGGAACTAATAAAAAAGAGCTTAGTCTGATCCCAAAGGGAGAAGAGTTGGGTTCGTTAATTAAAGGAGCCTGGCACAGGGCACCTAGTAATTATAGGTGCAAGAAGTCTGAATTTGAAGAGGACTGTGCAGCTGGAGAAGGATAGGGAGGCACCCAGAACTCTGCAGACTGTGGGCAAGAATGCAGCAAAACCAGATCTGGAAATCAGACTCTGGCAGAATTCCTTGGTGAATTCTTATTTATTCCATTTTTTAATGAGGACCTGAATCTCTCCTTATGCATTTATGTTTTTGCATGCACATGTGTATGTGCAATTCCAGTTACACCCTATGGCTCGGAGGGTGATTTTATTAAAGACCAGAAGATTGAGAGACAGATGTTTTAAGAGACAGAGGCCTTGCCCTATAGTAGTTTGGAATAATTAATGCTGACTGCTGCATTGGTTGTATTATCAATGCTTCTGGGTCTTTTATCTCGAGCATCATCTCAACACCCATGTGTCTGTATCACTGTAGGGCAGAGCTTTTGAAGGCAAAGGGGCTGAGGCCACCAGGACCTGCTGGGAAATTGCTCCTGAACTCTTATGTAGGTGTGGGGTGGGGAACAATGCTATGTCATCACATTGTCATCACCAGTGCTATGTCTCTTTATAGTTAAGTTCCTTAAAGCAGTGTTTCTCAAACTTAGGTTATAACCCCCAAAGGGATGCAAAAGGCTTCAAAGGAAGTCACTAGCCAGTAAAGAGCTTTCTACTTGTAATTGCTCTTAGGAGTTCTGTTCCTCCCTAGTTTGAAGAGTTAGCATTTACTGTAGTAGCTCTCATTTTCCTGAAGGAACTTGCTGTCATCTCAGCTGAGGAATGTGGGATGAGCCACCACAACAGATGAGTGCAAAAGGGAGTCAAGCTTGCAAAAAGTTTGAGAAGCAGTGCTTTAGTAAATTTTATTTTCCAGGGGCAAGCTCTGCAAATGTTGCCTGAAATGGATCTATTAGCTTTACCTGATGAAAGATAAAGACAGCTATTTTGTCCCCAGTGGATTTCTCACTGGGCCCCATCTGGGGAAGGTAGGACTGTCTGTGCAAAAATGTATCATTTATTTTAGTGCTGAGATCTGTGAGGTGAGGAGACTGTAGCTCTTATTCTACCCTTACAGCTAACATGCAGTATACTGGTAGGTGGATCACACTAGAAAATTAAATGCTAGTTCTAAGGGATTCTAGCTCAAAAGATGAAAAGCACCAGTTTTGTCAAACTATAGAAGAAGATGGTCCACAGAAAATAGCTTTGAGAATTTGACTTGTGTACTGACTGTATGTATGTGCTCCTTGACTATCATAAGTGTAAAATAAACAAATGTTAACTTGAGACACCATTGTTTTTTTTATATTGCAATGGACTAGGGGAATGCACATGGTCATTTTTACCAGTTCAGGTGACTATAGCTTCTGGTCACCTGTACAAAGCTAGAGCTGAATGCCCTCAATTTTCCCATCTCAAGCAGGCAGTACCTGTGTGTACATGGAATAAATTTTGAGCCTCCCACACCTGAAAGGGAGAAGCATCGCTGGTGGTAGAAAAGGGGTGTGTCTGTTGCATGTGGGAAGTTCCTGCAGGGGATTTTTCATAATCCAGGGCCTGTTGAGGAGAGGACTTGAGTGTTGGGATGCTCTGGACGTGGCCTGCAGGGAAAACAGAGGAGTGGGTGGGGATCTCCCTAGGCTCTCATGGCTTAACGGCCACATTTAGCTGGATTTGAGGGGCATAAGCATTTATAGTAAATTCTACTGCTATATCACGCCTGCTTTCTGCTTTTCTAGCTTTGTCTCCATGGGGGTATTCCATGCATTATCCCATTTCACAGCCTGAACTTTTTCCCCTACTTAGAGGATTACATGGGGCAGAGATGTAAGAAGAAAGGGAATCTTGGCCACTACTCCACCTCTTTATCTCTGTAACTCCATGTATATCTATCTGTCTGCTCTCACAGGGGCCAAGCTTTCTGCCTTCCAAAACCCTGCTCTGAGATTGCTGATTCAGGCAGGTAGCAACTTCAGGACTCCTTGCAGAATAAGTGCCTCCTGCGTGCTCCCCTGGCACTGGGATTTCCTCTCTGATTTATCATGCTCAGGTCTGCTAATGTCCCTTGACTAAACTGGGCATGGTGTGATGGTGTGAAGGTCGTTTTATATATGCCATATACATTTCCAGAGGCATGGTGGGAGGGTAGGACATCTGAAGCAGCATATCCTGCTGGGAAAAGGAGGAAGAAAAGGATAGTCTGGCTCTTCTTTTCACAGCCTCTTGTGGTGGGATGAAGGTTTTGACAGCCTAATTCAGCATTTAGAGAAAGAACCAAGCAGAAAGATTCCCCCTCACCCACTCCTTGCAGCCCAGCTGTGACAAACTGACAGATAATTAACAAATCAAGACCTCCTATTAGCCTTGTCCCTGATGCATTAAAGCAGCTCCTACGTTGCATGTGTCCTTTAGCAAATGCCTGTACTTCATGGCTACAGAGTGAGGTAGGTAGATCACTTTAGAAAGGGAAAGGGTTCTCTAAGATGTCAATGCACAAATATTTCCAGGAATGGAAGAAGTTGTCTCTAAAAGAAAATGGTGGACGGCAGGTGGGAGAGCTGTACCATGACTGAGTGGAAGCTACTCTAATGATACAGTGTGCGTATGGAGTATCTTCTGGGAATATAGGACTGGAAGGGATGTATGGAATTATTATTGAGTCCCTCGTGTTTTTACAGAAAATGACCTAAGTTGAAGCAGCAATTGGTAGGATAGGGCAGGTTTTTTGACCGGGACTGACCAAGTCTGCTAAAATTGCATGCCAGGAAATGTGGTTTGTGGTAGAAACAGATCTAGCGTTAAGACCTTAATATTACATTGTGGGTAGTGTATTGGTGCCCTTTCCTTTCTGTCCGCAAGTCCTGAAACTGCATGGGTAAGCCTCAAATAAGCCACCTTCTCTTTGCTTTAGCTCCACTCATTTGGAGAAGAATGAGGAAGAGCGTCAATATACTTCTAGTCCAAGATGTTAAATAGACACAAGCCATTGGTTCATCTTAACACATGTTAAAGGAGAGAGAGATATCTAATTGCATCAAAGCCGCTCTTAAGTTCATGTATGTGGAGCCCATCAAGCTGAAAGCATCCAGACAGCATCTGCTGTTATCAAATCACTCTTGAGTCGAGCTAATTAAAATAGAGCTTCATTTTTCTGAACCATTGTTTGGCAGGAATTCGAAACAGGTCTAACCCAATTTCTGTGTGTTTATGAGCCTTTATTATATCAAAAGTACTTTTCTGTAAATGTACAGGGCAGTGTTAAATGAATTGATCCGCACTGTATCACCGTAGATGCACTATGGACTTCCTAATGATTTCTCTTCTAGCTTTTTCCAGATATACCCCAGAAAGCTTCCTTTGTCCCTTATCGTGTCATCTTCTTTCTCTCTTTTCCTTTCTATCTCACTCTCAGGAAAGTAAATGTCCTTGTATTTCTTTCTTTCATATCCTCCACCTCCACTCTATTGGGATTTTTGTATTATTAAAGCATTTACACATTTGCTGCCACATGCAAATGCAGAATAATAAACCAGGACTCTTCATACTCCAGACAGGAGCAGGAGGTCTCTCACCACTGATTCTTACCCAGTACTCATCACTGTTGATTGCAGGGGATGGAGAGGAGGGGAATCTGAACCTTGCTGTGTTGAATCTGTTTGATACAGGGGTTTTGTCCTCAATTTTTTGTTTTAAACATTTTACATTTCAGTGTGCAAATTCTAGGTATCACATTCCTCTTTATGATTTGCTACGTACCAAACACAAAAGTTAGAGACACAGAAATTGCTCCCTGAAGACAGGTTGTACTCTTTGGCATCTAAAAGCTAATTAATGAATATTCTCTGTAGAAAGAGAATACCACACATAAGGCCAGTCAGTTCAGAACATACGAGTGTGAGTAGCAGCCCAGTGAAACAGTGAAGTCAGGAAATAACTATTTTTCTGGTACGCAGTACAATCCAAGCTGTTCATATGATATTCTTAAGTCTTAAATTTATTTCTGAGCAGTGGTTTCATATTACAAAAAAAGGAAGTTAAGGAATAACATTAGGTAAAAATCCTGACAGCAATCCGTCATGAAATCTTCTTCCTAAAAAGGTAGTAAAGACTTTTGGACTTTTAAAAATAGATGGACAAAATACAAAATAGAAAATCTTTCTGAAATATAAATATGCTTTCTATGTAGTTCAAGGAAGTTTGCTTCTTTTAACTCAGTGAATTCACCTTGGAACGGAATTTAAGTGCGTTTTATTTTGCATTTAATGCAGTATATTCTGAATGCATATATTCAGCTCCTCTGTGTAAAGCGTAAGAGCAGCGTGCATAAATTTATACCAGAAGCAAGTGTACAGTTTTGCTATAAGCAGACCAATGGGTAAGGTTCTATTAGATGTTCCCAAACTTATGAAGGATTATTGACTCCTGCTCTGTGGTTTTAGTGAGATGAAGAAAATTTTTACTCAGAAGTTTGGTCTTCTGTTCGTTGACAGTGACTCTCTCCTGATTCCTCTTTTCATAAATTTAAGTGAATTTAACACTGACAAAAAGCAGCAGAGTCACAGTATTCAGAAAGACAGAGCATGGACATTGTACCGTGTGCTTTTTCTGCAAGTCTTGTAAGCAGACCTAATCTGAGGGCCCTACTGCTAGGTGCTTGACAAATCTCATTATTTAATCAGTTCCTATCTTCTTTTCTGAGACCGTCAAGGTGTAGAGTGGGTACTTGTCTTCCTAGCAACTGTCTTATCAATATGGTCACTTTCCCAGCCAAGGGACATGAGACCATGGCTTTGAGAGAAGAATTTCTGGTAGAGCACAACAATAGAGGTAAATCCAGATACTCTCACATGCAAAAGTAATTCAAACAACATTTCTGCTCACGTCATGGTGAGTATAGAATGAATGTGTCAGATCTAAGAATATCTTCATAGGCTTTTCAGCATTTCTGGCATATGCAATTGTTGCTGTAGTTGCTACTTCAGAAAGAAGTTTGCCATTCTAGCAAGAAACACTCTTTTGTTTTACAACAACAACAACAAAGTCAGGCATTTGGTCTAAGGATCCAAAAGCCCAGGAAATGCATCTCTAGGGCTCCTCGTCAATTTGGGACCTAATGAAATATAGAAAATACTCAATAAAAGCACCTTTATTACTTTAAATGTTTAAATGTGGAGTTTTTAGCCATCAGGTTAATGTTTTTGTATCTTTTTTTGATTTGATTGTGAGCACTTTTCCAGGTATCTCTGCCACTTGAGCACTAATTGGATTTCCACAGATAAACGGTGCTAGCTGCAGCCCTTACATCACTGTGTTTTTACTTCATCATTATTTTATTTGTTTT
>VYZV01032421.1:341345-366077 GCA_013401275.1 Pandion haliaetus | reverse complement strand
CCCCTTGTTCGTCTTGCTGCAATACCTTCTTTGGTGGTACTGGTGATTATAGGAAGCTTGCAACTTAAGCTTAGGCAGAAGTACAAAAAGGGGATTTTTAAAGTTTATTTTTCCTCTGAAAGTGAGATTATATCTTTTCACTAAAAAGTTAAAATGTTTGTACTCTAGAAAAAAGGTTCACGCTACTCAATGGTTAAAATTTATTATGGCTGCATTATCAGTTTAATACATTTAGTTTGCTCTTCTGCTCATATTTCTTACGTTTTTCCAGCATTTATCACTTCCCCATAACAGTTTGTATTGTGTTAAACCTAATGTTATGAAGTCTCATTTGGAGGTGTATTTCTTTCTGAAATTAAAAAAATACATAGATAGTACAGTTTCTCTGTGTATAAAAATAGTTGTTGTACATGTCTTTTAAAGCATAGGTAAAAGTTTCTTGTTCTTTTTAGTTTTATGCATATAAGTATTACTTGAATATTATTCCTCTTAAAAAGAGAGGAATTTTGTCAAGATGTCCACTATGTTTTAAATCGAATCAGAAAAAACTGAAGATGGCAGAGATATTTCACTTTGAAAGGTGACTACTACACAGACGAAGTTGCTACTTTTCATGAGGGCTTTTACTCCATATATCAATGTGTTTTAAGAGAGACTTGGGTCAATAATACCATGCTTTAGAATTCCCTAAATACATATTTACACAATAGACCTTAAAATATATTAGTCTATCATGTCAGCTCCTGTACACTTCTATCAGGGATGTTTTATGTCCTTAACATACGATACAATAAAACTTTATTTTATATAGCATTTTTCATACAAATTGTATCCTAGAATGCATTGTGGGGTTAAATAAGACTTTCACAAGGTTAAAATTAAAAAAAGCTGAAGGGCGCAGGAAAATTAAGGGCTTTGCATAGGAAATATTTATTTAACTGAACAATGGGAATCTGAATGGAGAGGCCACCGAGCTAGGAGAGCCTGTAAGTCCGATTCGAGCTGCCGATCAGGATCCCTGGAAATGGTAAGGTTATGTGAGGAAAGACTGGTTCTGTGTGAATAAAGAAGGTGGAAAGGTGACACCTTTATGAACAGCTGGAGGAAGTGTGAGGTGGCTCCTGGAACAAAGAAGCTGAGAACAGGGGACTGTATGGAGAGTCACCTCTTTGTTGTGAGAGTAGTAGAAGAAATGAGGGGAAAGTATGTTGAAGGGAAAGCAAGCAGCTGAAAGCATGCCTCTGTAGCTAAACTGGTGGGTGAAACTGGTGGGAATAGGATAGCAGTGTACACTGAAGATTTTTCAGCTTCTTCATTTCTGCGCATTGCCATATGTGTAGGGAGTGGCAGGGGTCCTGGCTCCGTGGAGGCTGTCCCTGGAACTAAGTAGGCACAACAAGATGACACGAAGACAGCTCGGCTTGGATTTTTTCCGGCTTTTATCAATTTTTTTTTTTTTGGTCACCCTATTAATGTAAATTAAGTAAGGCTTTTTTGTATGTGATAATTATAGATAAATGTATTTAAAGTAGATCTGGATTTTGTAGTCCTCAGGAAAAAGAGGAAGAGTAATTTTTCCCCCCGTCCCTGTCATGTGTTCATTTTAATGAGCAATTTTAAAAAATTGAAAATAAAAGAGGAAAATGAATAGGTGTTGAACCAGCCTGTGATATGTAAATGCAAACTAGTAATTACCTAAAACCTCAATTTTCTTTCTGTTTCATCTTGCAAAACATTTCATTCCCACTGAGTGAAAACACTTAATTTGGGCTCCGCCGGCGGGCGAAGCCTGCCTCTCCGCGCCGGGCCTNCTGAGGGGAGGCCCCGCTGCCCGGCGGCCGCTTCCCGGCCTGCGGCGGGGAGAGTCACCTGCCCCCAGCCCGCATCCGCCCTCGCCTTCAGGGACCGGGCTCGTTCAAGGGCTGGGGACAACTGGCTGGAGTTTGGTTTCTTCCCTCTCATCTGGTTGCTGCGGCGCTGATGATTTCGAGCTAGGTTTCGTTCATGGAACGGACTCTCGGGCACCCGGGGCTTTTCCTTTTTAGCTTGTATTACCGTTTTTTGGTTACTGTTCTGCACTCTCTTACTTCTGGGTTCTTAATCTCAGATATGGTTTGAAGCTCGTTTCTTCCTTGCCTTTGTTCTTCTCTCGTTCTGACTCCTGTGAATCTTGCTTTAAATTGTATTGTTATTTTTTTCTTTGCTCTGTTTTACATGAGGGGTTTTTTATTGTCGCTACTGCATTTTTACACCGTTCCCGATACGACTTTGAGATCTGCCAAACTTTGTAGGTTTCTAGGTTCTCTCACAACAGAAATAATTCCTGGGGTTCTGTATGGTTTCATAAAAATTTCAATTAAATCATAGGAGCTTTAAAGTGTTTCCTCCCGCCTGACTGACCTGCAGATAATTTCTTCAGAAATAACAAGCAGTTTCTGTGAAATATGACTTTCACAGCAATTCTGGGGCCCAGAACACTGAATTGGGAAAAGGTCTGTCCTGGGAGAGGGAAGCTTGTGTTAGAGAACATTGTGTATGTAGTGTCCCAGGACCCCGACTCTGAGAGAGCTCTGCCTGGAATCTCAAGGAACAGTGCCTCTTTAGTGAGATATATGGCTTCATAATTAGCTCCTTGCATTTTTTCACGAGTGCTAGCATCAGCGTTCTATGATGTGTTTCCCTGATTAACAGCTGCTTTGCAACTATTTCCGTGTGCCACCGATAACCATATTTGTCAAGTTAGTCCTGGCAGAGCACTGATTTCTTACTAAAATGCAGCATTTCTGTTTGAAGGGGTTTTCTTGTTCATTGCAGTGCTAGGCTTTTAAGTCAGCCCTTGTTAAAACGTAAGTTGGCTTTAGCCTGATGCTTGTTAACAGGATTCTGGGTATCTCCTTTAGAGTAGGAGTGCAGAAACCTTTCACAGACAATTTAATCTTCTGAGCCTTGCAAACATACAGCCATACACTGAGGGGGTGTTGCTGTAGGCTAATATATTGATCAGTTCCATTTGCCCTATAGCTGTGGCCTTCTGCTCTGGCTGAAATAGGTTGAGTGTTTGTTGATACTGCCATATTATTATTTTTTAATACACTGGAAAAAAATTAATTCTAACTTCTTTTACATACGTCATGTATATTGCCAGTGTTGATTGCTTCCGCACATGTAATGTAAACTGTCTGTGCATAGTTCATGGCCTGTGCCGCCTCTGCTTAATGAAAAGAAGTGTTGCATTTAAACAGATACAGATCCACTCAGAAAGACAAAATACCATCCCTTGCAACGTATAATTCAGACCCAACCTTTACATCACAGGTCATCTCAAAGTCTCAGTCTATCAACAAATGCTGTTTAGTAATAACCTACAGAGGGTTCCCAGTATTAGGAAATCTATTAGAGCTCTTATGGGCTGTGCTCCTGGTGGCTTTTGATTCTGTTTTCCACGTGGAACTCTGTTACCAAATCCTGTGGAACTTTTACTGATGAAGGTGATTTTCTTTTACATTTTTGTTAATACATTTGGTTTGGGTTTGGGTTTTGGTTTTGGTTTTTTGAGATGGTACAAAGTGGGCATTTGCCACAGTATTTTAAATTTCATGGTTTATTTTTCTAATGCTAGTAACTGATAAAGTGGCTTAGATGGCTTCATTGGAGAGCCTGCAGCTATGAGAATAGTAAGAAATAAGGCTGCCTTTACCTTCCCCATTAACATAAAAGGGAGGGAAATTAGGAATGAGGGACCTTGGCTATAACGTCAGTGTGCTGTGCTTTGGCCCAGAATTTTCTCAACCTGCTGTACTCCCACAACATCTGCAATAAAGTTCCTCTCTCCGTTTTATATCTTTGACATTGAATCAGACTATTTGGCCTGAATTTATGTAATTTGGCCGGACACAAATACAATCCGTGAATAGTTACATTCATCTTCACATTAGAAAATCAAACTGTGGGACAAGACCTGCTGCAGGATTCCACCCACCACCACCCAATCAGAAATATCTTTGTGTATTATATCACTGCAGGAGAAGTGGTGATGGGATAGCAAGTTTATGGAATTGACTTGCTTTTAAAATCTAAATACACTGTCTTTCACTAAGAGAAACATGTACCTGATCTACTAGATAAAACTAGTTTGCTGGCCAGTGTGTGCTGGCAATCCAAGAATCAGAGTACTGATACAATGCACGTTATGTGGCAGTGTCCTAATACTACAAAAATTTGGAGAAGCGTTACAAATGGTACAGAAATAGTATGGAACAATGTTACCAGCTGAGTCAGAGTGCTATTTGCTGCATGATTTTTTTTTGGCTATATACAGGACTGCAAAGTCTTCTCATCTTCCTCCTCCTTTTTCTGTTGTTTAAATTATGGACTGCAGTTGCCCTTGTTTGTGCAAAGAAAATGATCCATAGAAGGTAGGAAAGTTCTTGTGTATTTTTGTTGAAAATATTGGCATTTTGACATGGCCAAAATTGCTTCCTAAGTTGCTCATGTATACAAGATGAATTATAAAAATGAAGAAGTTTCAGCTCAGCCTATAGGAGGAATGTTCAGAGGTAAATGCAAACACAAATATAAGAAACATGGGTTTATTGGGAGGACGAATACATGTCCAGGATTCTTTTTTATGAAGTTTGTTGTTGCTTGTAATTTTATTTTGTTTTAAGATTAAAAATGTTGTGAATAATGGAGGAAGTGATGCAGGGGAGAGATAAAAGAGAAGTTTATTTTGGAGTGAAATTTACTACTGAAATGTTTACATTTTTACAAGGCAAAAATAAGTTTTAATGAAGGCTTAGAATCAATAAAATGTTCACATGGTTGGGATGGAAGTAGCACAAAGAAAAATACTGCTTATTTCTTACAGTTTTTTTAATGCTTAAAAACTGATAATTAAATATGAGAGCTTGCAGAATTGCAGGTCTGCAGGCCGTCTGTGTCTATAGCTCACTAAATGTGGGAGGGAGTGTTGAGGACTTTCTGAAGAAACAAACAAGTAATTATTGTTAGAAGGAAAGTGGTTTTGATATGTTCACATATCTGTTGGTCTGCTCATTTGGGCATCTTTCTTATTCAGCATATTATCTTAAGGTTATTAGTTTGGGCGCTTTATATTTCTGCATCTGGCGTAGCAATATCAGCACAGTTTAAATCTGTGATTTGCCTGTCACCTGCATTTCAGTTGGAGACAGATCAAGTGCACATAAATGAAACCGAAGTGTACTTTATGTGGGGTATTTTGCTACAGTATTTTATGGTTCAAAATTACTGAATGTAAACTTGAGGAAAAAAGTGAAGGAAAATAAGAAAAGGAAAAGAATTAAAAATACCCCATTCATTTTATCCTCCCAACTTTGAAGTGTGCTGGGACTTTGTCAAATTCCCGTTAAAATAAATATGTCAATTTCATCTCTCTTCCAAATTCATTTATCATGCTTTTTTAAAAGGTGTTTTCTGCTTTACCTGATGTTTAAATTGGATTCGCTCGTTTATGCTGTTCTTTGCTGTATCCCCCATGTTTTTCTTAAATGAATTAGTAATGACAGCGTACTCCATCATACCCTCTCTACAGCCACTTTAAGGGAAGCCTGGTGATCTAAACCTTTTAACCTATTAAAGATGATTTTCCCCAATTGAATCAGACCCACCACAGGTGTAATAACTAATCATTTAAACTACACCTGCTATTATGTATTTTTAAGCCATTATGCGTGTTGGATAGATGATAATTCATGTTTATTGCATTGTCCAATGGATCCGTTTTGCCTACACTAGCCTGATTAATGTATTTAAAGAAATAAGAGATGCAATTTAAAAGAAAAAAAACATTGATGGAATGCACTGAGGAGTACATTGAAAGTGCCATTAAACCCATCAGAACTTTGCTCTCTGACCAGAAATGCATATTCGAAGGGTTTGATTCAAACACAAAGTGAAACTTAGTGATTTCAGTAGTGATGCTATTTTTTTCCTCCTTTTTCTGCTGTGAAAAGTTTTGAAAACCTTTTTGGAACTGAATTCCAGAAACTGTACTTTAAGATAAACTCTTCAAGACCTACCTAACATAGGTCTAGCATATACCACCATTTTAGGAGAAGGTTTATGCCACTCTTTAGGGAGAAAAAACCTCTTCCATGCATATGCATGGTTATTTTTAGCTCTAGAGGAAGGAAGTAATCTCTTCCACTAGTTCACACGCATGTGTCCATCTCCTAAGTGCTGTTAACTTCAGGCACATTATTCCCCCTGATGCCACAATCAGAACAGATGTCTTTGCATAAAAGTAAAATGAATCATTAGTGCAGCGACATGTAATAATGTGTGTAATAGTATAGGAGAATATGGGGAAAGTTGACCTACCATATAAAGAAAAAAATTAAATATCTTTTATTGGCACTAAGTCAAAATGTAAAAAACTAGTGCTGTTGTCGTTCATGCCATTGAGTAATATCCCATACTTTACCTTTTGTTTCAATAAGTGGTTTGTTTTAAGTGCTCTGTCACCTTAAAGAAAGATCTAGAAGTCAGTCTTCAGACAAAAGTAATCTGTGATTTCTGCAGCTGTGGAACATAAATTTAACTACGCACCTAGCCATTTATGTCATGAAAAGTGACTTTTCTGATATTTTTGTTACATGATCCAAAACATGTAAAGCTGAGGCTTGGTTATTGCTTTCAGTAAATTAGAATGATGGCAGTAAAGGCCTTAATCTATTAGAATTTTCAGGGGGCTTTAAGTCAGATAGAAAGGAAGCATTCTTACTAGTAAGCCTACTGTTATAGATCACATGCATCGTCTCAAGGTTGCCCTCAACTATAGGAGCCAACTTAGGTAAGAAGATCACAACATAAATGACAGAAACCCCTAAGAATCTTAATGGGAGTTTTTTCTACAGGTTGAGCCGCTCCAAGAGTAATTCAACAAGAAAATTCTAGGTTGAAATACTGTAATTGTGCTGTCTGATTCGAGTTGAGCCACAAACTCTGATTGCTTGTTGAACCATTTCTGAAAGTTGGATCGGTGTCAGCTCCAGACCATCTCCATGTGTTGGATGTGATGCCTTACTTTACAGTACAGAACGCATAATGTAAAATAGGAATTTGACCATTCCTAACTTGGATCTTTTCTCTCTTCTATTTCTCCACTCCTCCTACCCTCATCAGATTGTGACAGCAGTGAAGTTTTTACAGAATCCACGAGTCCGCCAAAGTCCTCTTGCAACCAGAAGAGCATTTCTGAAGAAGAAAGGTATGGACTCTTAAGTTTGTGGTCTCAGTGATAATGAGGGAGCTTGAGTTAGCATAAAGCCAAAATGTATTGCTATGGAAAATTAGATGTTAAGGACAAAGCAAGTAGTCTGTCTCAAAAAAAGATTTGAAGTTTGTAAGAAATATCAGTCTCATCTCTTCCAAACTGACTAGAGCAATATTGGCACCAGATGTGCAATTGTAGAATACAGAATACACATTGGGAAGTTTTTGGGTTAACTATCAGATCTTTTCTGCAATGAGGACACGTTAGAGTTGTGGACTAGTTGGTCAGTTCTAACCTTAGTGACATTGGCTTTACAATGACCAGCTTCTAGGTGAAAAGGTCGAATGTTTCCGAAGAGAGCCAGAGAGAGGAATGAAGGGCAAAGGACTTAGTGAAAGTAAACAAGGTCAGGTTAAGGTCAAGCTTGGGATCAACCTGACTTTCAGGCTGAAATGGTAAACTACTGACTGAGTTTAGCCCTTTTCTATGGCAGGGATAGAACAGATCCTGACAAATCCTATATTGTCTTAGACAGATGGAACATACTTTGGCCATTGCCTACTGAGAATTTATTTTACTTTCTGACTCATAGTGGAACTATCTTTTGTTCTTTTTTTTTTTCTTTCTAAAGTTTTTAGTCCACAACTTACAGTGCATTTCAGGTGAGGTTCACTCCATATTAGGCTACCCTCCTGGGACCATATTGCTTAGATCCTTGCTGCAAGATGTAAATAATAAGGACAATCTTACCTTGGAGTTAATTATATGCACTATGGGGCGCTTTAAGCAGTTGGAATGGTACTGAAAAATACAAACTCCAAACTTCAGAGGGGAGCGATCCACTTACACATTGAAGTCATAAGTACTTCAGGATACCTCAAATTCTATAGCTAAAGATCTTGAGTTTTGAAAAGTAGGCAAGCCTATGAAATATGTATTATTCTGTTTGGAGTTATGAACTGTTTATTGAGATGCCTGAAACCTGATGTCATGAGATGGAGAGTTCAAGTATGTGCACCACTTTGCTCATCTTGAATAGCAAAGGACCTAGAAGGGAATGGCAGCCTTGTGTTTTAGCAATGATGTCATGACAAGTAGTTCATGGGTACATCATTTTGAGTGTGATCCTCTCACTGCTTGTCCTAGTGCCAGTTAGAGAACATTCCAATCACATAGGTATGTTGCTTGCCATGCCCTGCCATCAGGATGGCATTAAAATTTGGAGCCTGTTGGCCGCTGTGCTCCATGAGTTTTTCCTTGAAATATGTGGACCTACAGGGAGTAATTAATCATAAAAGCTTGGGGATTTCAACTCTATCATTGAAGCAATGAAGCAAGGGAAAGCTGAGCCTAAAAGCTGTGCTGATTACCCAGGGTAACCTGATACAAAATCTATTGTTGCTGAGAGATCCTTAGCCCCCAGTATATCGTGCAATATTATAACTGCCTGATCTTCTTCTGTGCTGACAATGACCAGTTATTCCTCATTTTCTCTCTCAACACAGCTGGGTTAGAATTTCATTTGCAGAAGGTATTTAGAGCAATTTAGAGACAAATGTCTCTGGTGTTTGCTCTGCACTTCCCCACCGCAGGCTTCGCTGAACAGTTTTTAGTATCAGGAGCTCTATCTAATCTGTTTAATTTTAATAAATCCCTGACTGGGAGAAGAGGAAGGGTGGAGAGGTGGAGGCAGAGAGAAACTGTGGCCTGACTAATACTTCTTATGAATTACTTGGCTAATAATTACTAAAGAGCAGAAATGGTTTTGTAGAGCTGTTTGTTTGTTCCTGTTTGTTAATTAGCCCTCCTTCCCTTTGTGCTAATTGCTTGTTTGAAAACTTAACAGTAGGAGATAGGAAGGAGCAGGGTCCAGTAGTGCCTGTGCCCAGCAGTCACTGGAAATAGTCCATATGGAATCTGACCACTGAGCTTGCAACACGACCTCTGTTCAGTGCTCAAGAGCAGAAGGTACATACTGTCATGGTACCTATGTGCTCTAGCAGATGGAGGCAATTATTCTTAAAAAGTAGATGTTGTGGCTAGTTTAGTCCTGAGTAAATGAGGGATTACACGGTTTGGTAGACTGTTCCCCCTATTCTCTGATATACAGTCATTGTCATCCCAATGATAAAGTTTATCCCCATTTTACAGACAGTTAGGCTGTCTGGTGGCGAAGTCCTCACTGCCAGTCAAAAAAGCATTTTCTGTAGAGAAACCCTTTCATTTACAAGAGTCTCTTTTAAAATTATCTTTGTAGGAAATAATACAGGGGGGTACCCTTGTATTTTTTTCACAGTTACTCTGATCCAGGTTTCTTCAAGCAGAAATTGCAGTAGATCTTTTTATGGATTCCAGGAGAAGCTGAGTGGAAGGGAATTTTCCTATCTGTAGATAGTTGTACACCATGTATGAACTTGTCTTTTGTAGTTACTTTCACTAGAACCATATAGCAGAGGTCTGTGACTCCCCACTAAGTCTGCTTAAAAACTCCCGCAGTGGAGAGGATGGTGCTGGATCACCTTGTGTCTGTGAATGCGGAGGGAAAAGACCAGGTGCCATACCCATGCAGGAGCCTTCCACCACCCCAGCTACAGCCTATGTAGGCTACAGGGGTAGAACTGGAGCATTAGCTGTGGGTGAGCTTCCAGGTCCTGAAATCCCAACTTTGCCTAAGAAATTTCACTTCTGAGACATGCAGAGATGGTTCCACCTTGAATTATAATTTTTTTCTTCTTTTTTTATAAGCGTCTCCTTCCTGAAAAAGGCCAATCAAATTTTATTTCCTTTTAATATTATTTAATATTTAATGTAGGAACTGGATTTTATTTAATATGTTTCAGTGCGGTGACAAATGAAAGTTTCTGCAGGATCATCAGCTGGACTGGTTTGGTTTCTTGTGAAACAGTAGTTGCAGTGGCTGAAAGTAGGCTTTCCTGGTTACTTGCAGGTCAGGGGTTTGGCTGGACTGTTCTCTCCGGAACATGGGATGATAGTGTTGATGACAGTTGGGAGAGTGAGGGTGTCCTGGATTTGTAAAAGGTCTTTCAAAAGTTGGATGAGATTTCTCTGTTGTCTTAAGCACTTTTAAACTCCCAGATACAGAGGCATTAATGAGAAACATGAAGTTATTAGAATCATTTATCATTTTCTTTGAAGCTTACACTGGCATTTTGTGTAATTTATGACATTTCCTCCTTTTTATCATGAACTTCTTCAGATGAAGGGAAAAACAGCTGTTTCCCCTCAGACTATCTGAAAGAAAAGAAAGGAAAAAAAGATGCTGTTTGTTTTTTGTCCAACTCGCTGATTCTGCTGATGACATGCCACAGAATCAGCGGCGCCTTGGGAGTAATTAGACAGCATGTGGGGTTTAAACCCTTGTGGAAATGTGTCTGTCATCTAACTGTTGTGCCTCAGATGTCCTGTACTGCTCAGTTACCCATCCGGTAACTCATGTGGCTTGTTAATTTTGTGTACTCTGAATCTGTAACTTCTGGCAAGATAGAGAAAGGGGGTGGAAGTGCACTATACATGTGAGGCTCTATTTTTCAGGGTGCTAGTGTTTTGGGGCAGGGAAGGGAAAAACTGCTGGGTTACAGGCTTACTGTGTAATCTTGGATGAAGAACTTTTCTTCTTAGTTGCTTGTTCTCTTCATCTGTAAAACAAGTACAGTAATGCCTTCCCAGAATGGGATTGTGGGAACAGACGAAAGCATATGAGGAGCTCAGAAATTACAGTGATGGGAGAACAGAAGTGCATTAGGGCAAGTAGGTGTATAGTTGTTGAGTTATATTGGGAGAATATCCACCCAGAAGACTGTACATTGATCAGAAGATATGCTGCCTGGATTGGTCTTTTGTATGTGTATGTAACATAATGGGCTACGTACTTGCAAAAGCAGTCACACTCTTGCTTTGTGAGATGAGTTGGAGGTTGCTGAAAGCGTTGCCCTTTTACATGCTCTACTAAGCTGTTTCATTACTTTAGCTGGTAGGAAGTGAGTTACCACACAAAGTTTTCCTGTAGGTCTTGAACAGTTTTCTGCAGTGCATCAGAGTTCCAGAAAATTTTGCCAGTGTCAAGATGCCAGGCATTCATGATTTCTGAAGTTATGAATAAATTATTTAATTGTACATGCCCCTTCCCAGTCAGTGCACAAAGACAATTGATTCCCTGGAAAAAAATGCTGTCAGACCCAGAATCTGTAGTAGAAAACTGACTTAATTGTCTTCCTCTTTTTGTAGTCTGCATTCTTGGAAGTTGAACCCCTCCCTGTCTTTTCTCCTTTGCCAAAGAAACCCAAGTGGATCACCTTGAGGACCTGAGAGAAGGGAGCACAGGCCACTGCTGGAGGGCTTTAAAGAAAGTAAATTCTTCAGCAGATTTCAATTTAACCCTCTTTTATTACTTTTCTTTTTTATAATTTAAGTCCATTTCATGAGGCAGTTTGCATGTCCTTGAATGGAATCTCGTTACCATGAAAGCTTTTTTAGCATTGATTTCATAACAGTCTTAATTTAATAGTGCCGTCATTACTGAGAAGCCCTGAGAGTGAGGCCCTAGCTTTCCAGGTCACTGACCTTTTAATTACAAACCTTGTTCTGATGGCCAGGTTATCGACTGGACAGCTCCCAACTCCTGCCCCCAGCGTGAAGATGAAAATAACTGCCTTTCCTCCCCCACTTCCAGAAAAGGGAGGAAGAGAAAAGTAACCTCTTGTGTTTCCAGAATTAATTTTCTCCTGCAGCTTTACTTTGTAATTAATTCTTTAACATGTCTCAGTGAAGCTCGAACAGTTTTTACAAAGCTTTTCCTTGAGAAGAAAATACAATGCAAGCCAATAGAGTCCAGTGACAACTCATACAAAAAATATAGTTAGTAACTTGTGCTGTCAAAATACCTGTTTGGGCCAAACTGTTACAAGAATGTGTGATTAGGCTGTACGTGTAGGCTATTCAAGGAATGCTAGATGACTTGCCCTTCTCTTCAAACTTGCCAACAAGATACGTATTTAAGAGATGGTGAAGAAAAGGAGTGAAGACTTCACTGCACAACTGATTGTGTGAGTGAGCGCTTGTCCTGTTTTGTACTTGCAGATCAGGTAACTTGTTCTCTAGCTGTCTAGTAAGTGTTTTACGCCAGTGCATGCACAGACCTCATCTCTGGCACTTGCAAATGTACAAGTGAGACCTGGAATTCATATATTGATAACAAAAATTTATTGCAAGAATATACTTATTATATTAAGCATCTGTAACAAATTACTTTAACACACAATGAAAGTTCACTAGCATAGGAGAACCAGGGAGGGTGTGCTTTCTGATTACTAGAGAAGCTTGCAGCAGGCGTTCAAGTAGCATAAAGTAAGTCTAACAGCTTGTGTAGACTTACAGAAATGACTGTACCAGTTAAACGGAAGTCACTGCATTCTACACGTTCATGATGCTTCTCATTTGAGGATCGTGGAGCACGTTGTACCCATTAAGCATTGAAATTTTTCCGCTATTTGCATGGAGCGTGTTTGATGGTGTGTATAGGGTCATCTAGATCTCACTGTGCTTTCCACTAAAAAGCATCCACCTGTGAGGTAGAGGACAGCAGCTGCTTAACATCACTATGTGGTTTTTAGGAGAGGAAATGAAGAATACTTTATCTAAGTGATCTTGCAGAGGGAGCTTTAGGGATAGAGAATGTAATTACTGAGTAAAAAATTTACTAAGATTCTTGAAAAGCACTATGGGATATTTAATTACTAAAGATGCTTAGGCCTCTGTTTATGACTCTGAAAGACAGCTAATGTGCCTTATAATATTTTGCTTAGGTTAAACACAAATATGTCCTACACCTGTTCATGCAACCAGTTTGTTCTTCAGGTGCGTCCCATCCAAGCTTTGGGTCAATATAACCTTGAATGAATGGGGAAATCTGGTTGTCTCCCAAGGAACTTATTAGGGTTCTGAAGAATGAAGAGTGAGAGAATGAATGCTTTCATTGCTAATAAACTCACAACAGTTCCTATCTGAATCAGCATTATTGGTAGTCACATCTATTTTTGGCACTCACTCTGTTTGCCCAGTGCCGATAATGTTCAATATACAGGAAAGATTTCCACTGCTGGAATCTCATGATCCAGAAGAATAGAGGTGCTCATGATCCAGAAATTAGTTCCACAGTTCTGTATTTTTTATTAGTTGCTTTCTTTTGAATTCCTGAGAATGATTGAGATTATCTATCTGCTGTGAAGATGTCTCCCTGTCCTGCCAGTCTTCTGTCTGCATATCTGTCACTTGATGTTCGGTACCAGCCTATTCATCATGCTGACTCTTTTCCCCCATCAATTTTACCACTGTTCATGACATCTGAACTTGTCATGAACTTTATGGATTTTCTTGGCTTCTTTGGCAAGAAGAGAACTGCAGCAGTAGTGCTAACAAAATGCGATAAACTGATCGACCATAGGACATCCTGGGGAATCAGATATGGCTATTCTTTGGAGTTTTCAAGGGTTTTGGAAGAAAACCTTTATAGTTGACAGAAAGCCTTCACTATCATTCCTCAAGATTTGGAAGGAAGTTTTGAAAAAGTATCTATTTAGACCCTATCCACATGGAGAAATAAGTTCCTATCTCATCTTTGACTCTTGTCCCAGTCACTAGCGATTCACAAAAGGGCAGAAAAACACCTGACACTAGTTTAGGTGTAACTAGCCATGTAATGCAGTGTACAAAGGAAGGCAACCCTTCCTTTTTCCTACCTTTTAATGTTTTTAACAGCCACATGATTAAGAAAAGTGTACATGTGTTCGCTAGAAACTATAGTTACTTACAAATGAGTTTATTATTTCAGAAGAACATTGTACTTCGTGTACATTTCATTGTTTTATAACAATTTGGTTTTATAGCTCAATGGTATCTAGAAACTAGGTTGAACAATACATTTCTATCCCACTGGAAATTCTGAGACTTGAAAATTTGGTTTTATATTAAATAGGGATTAACATTTAAAATTGCAGACATTTTTTAAAAAATGAAATATTATAGACTCTGTGTTGATTAGACTAGAGTCTTTAATATAGTAACTGATAATAAAAGAGATTGATAGAATAATATAGTATGCACTATAATATTACAGTGAAAATATTTGGAAAAGCAGGTTTTGAATTGTTATAAAATCATTACTTTTCTCCAGAACATTTTGGGGGTTTTTGAAGAAACATTTTCTGTATGAAAAAGTTATGTCCTAGAAGTTTGTTGATGAGCTCTACTTGGAACTGAAGAATTCTTTCATATAAGTGCTTTTCACTAGTAGCAAAATACATCATCATTGTTACTGGATAGTTCCAACAAGCTTGTTTTCTTGCACTGTTTTGTACTTGCACGTTTAGCTTGAATACTCGACTACTGGCTCTGAACACAGTATGTTGCTGAACATGAGGGAAAAAGTCTTCCTTGGGCCTGTTTAAAGGGAGCAGAAGAAAAAAGTCATGGAAGACTTAAGGCCTACTAATCTTCACCGTGTATTGGTTTAAGCAAGATTATTTTAAAGGGCTTTGATACAAGATCTGCTATTTAATATTGAAAACATGAAAATTGCAGTGACTTTCTCTTTGGTTTCTGTGTGAAGTGTTGAGAAGGTGCATGACAAGAGGCACTCCTTTGATCTTTAACGATGTTGTGAAGAAAACATTGAGGAAGTGACTCTTAAATTTTACATCTTCTAAATGCCTATGTATGTGTTCTATGAGAGAGGACACAAGTCACATTAGTGGTAATATCCTTCCTCTCTCACTGCAGGCTCAACCTACAGTGATCTTGAACCATGTAGATCTATATGCCAGAAAACAAAGAGTGGTGATTCATTTAGAGTATATTGGGTAAACAGTCTGCTACATCTGTTTCTGTTGGGTCACAGAAATTCCTCGTGATTTCAGTGAAGAGTCCAGAATCACCTTTGCCATGTTTTTGTAGCTTGAAAATTATTGATAAATTGGAGCAGACCAGTGTGGTGCCCAGGAAGTTGTGCATGCTATGAAATATTGGTTGTAAGCTTAATTTTAACAAATAATTGGAATGTCATGGGTTTAATGATGTCTCTCCACTTGGCTATCTGACAGTAACTATGTAATGTAAAAGAGCCGTTAAAAATGGCTTTGCAAAATTAACTCCTGTTGCTCACTGAGTGTGTTTTGAGTCATGTCTGCCTTGTTTACTGTCAAAACAATATTTCCATTCCTGGTAGCATTGAAAAAAACAATATGACTACAGCAGAGTGAGTTGAAGTCTATTCTAGAAGACAATGCTAAAATAGTCAGTTATATTCAGAGTCTTGAAATTGTTAGCCTTAGTGATAGGCAAAAAAGACACAGACCCTAACTCGGACCTGTACATTTAATAATTTATTTATTATGTTTTCAAGTGAAAGTAAATGCAGAATGCCAAAAGAAAGTCGCTTTTGTAGTTACAATCTAAGAGCAGCTATTGGAGATCTGAGATACGACTGCTTGCTTGGCTTTGGGCAAGTTACTTGTTCTTAACTTGCCCATCTGTAAAATGGGGTTAATTACCACTTTTGCATTATTGACTTAGTAAGGTTTATGTTAGCTATGTTTATAAACTGCTTTGATATGCTTGTTTTGGAGTTCTTGGTGCGGCAGTGTGTCATTTTTGAAGTTGCTTGCTGCAGTAAAAGCCACACTTGCAGAGAGGTTGAGAATTTACTTCCGTCAGCTGTGTATGGGAGGGGAGAGCTGCAAACTTTAGAATGTCAGAATGTCAAGGCTCAGGCAGATTGCGTGCAATCCTAATCCAGCCCTGCAGCTTTGACCTTTGAAGCAAGCTTCACCTTGAGACAGTTGAAGAGATCTATGTACGTTTGTATAAAAATATTTTTGTGATAGAAAGAATTTGCTCTTCATGGCCATCCAGCCCAGGGCTTCCCCACAGTCTTCCGGAGCAAGTAAAGGAATTCAGTTCCTGATCTGCTCTGTGAATGAGCCTAGTATTCTAAGTCTAAAGAGACAGCCTTCTCTCTTGGGGCTAAAACAAGGAGTGTAATTAGGATAATCTGTGTTGCTCTTCTGCTGAAATCCATCTCAGACCCAATGATACTTTCTGCTAGGAAAGATAAAATAAGTTCCTGTATGAGATAATTCTCTAGGTTCTCTTAGACAACATTTCTACTCTGTTTAAAACTGTCTTGGGTGCCCGTGAATGTGAAATCCTACTGTTTGCTTTTCTGCTACACACTGTTCTCTCTTAATTTTAATCTGGAGTGAAATCATTGTTTCCTTAGCTAAAAGGGGAATTTAGTTTTTGGTTCATTCTTTCCTATTCTTTCTGATGGAATCTAGTCAAAGAGAGACTCCACTCCCCAGGAAGAGAGCAGAGAATTCATTCTCAATGAAATCTGAGGCTCTCTGAAGTAAAAGCTGTTGACTTTGTCATACCGTGCAAATGTGCATTGCTTTTAGCAAGACAATAAAGGGTAAATGGGGTGATCTCTGCTCCTGTGGAGAGGTCGGGTGGTTACATTACACAACCTTCTAGAGCATCTTGCAGCAAATACATGGGTTATATTAAAAGTTGCAATCATATCATTTTTTAAAAGTAAATTGCTGACCTTATGCAGTGGAATCAGCGTTATTGAATTTCGCCAAAAACACGTTTATAATCCCCCCCACCCCCGCATTCACATGATATTCATGTCCTTGCTGCCCATGTGGAAATGTCCCTTTTTATGGTGATAAAATTAAATTTGTCTTTGTCTCTGCCTTGCCTCACCTTTTAAGATTCCATCCTTAAGAGACACCAGTGGATATCCGTACCAGAGAATGAAGACGGGCAATATCCCTGCATGGATGGCTGGCTGATTGTGAGCCAGCTGCCATGGAACAAATAAATAAGCTTTTCACATTTAGAGGACAAATAAAGCTGAGGACAGCTGTAATATGGGTATTTTTCTAGGGGTGTTGTGGCCTTAGCATAGGTAAGAATTTATTTTGACTTGGAAGTAGTTATGCTTTGCTTCTGGATTTTTTCTAATTGCCATGCAATGCAAAATGTAAAATCCACAAATAGTTATTGTGCTACTCATGTAGTATTGTTATGTGTCCTCCTTCAATAATAACTAATTGTAAAACCCTCTAGTCTTTGGCCACCTACAGCTCCCTTCCTGAATTCACTTGAGAAGAAAAAGCGTTTTGCAGCATGCTCAAGAATTTAACAAGCATATATCCCATATTTCTGTACCACTTTTCATATTCAAAGTACTCTACAAATATTAAGTGACTAAGCTTGTGACACCTTTTGTGGAACAGCAAGGTTATAAGATTAATTTAATGTACTTCTGATTACATTTTCACTTCTTCGTTAGACCTTTACTTTTTCCAAACAGTTTGCAAACTCCAAATTTCAGTGGGAAGCAGAGGAAAGAGCATCCCCATTTTAGATAGGGAAACTTATTCACATGTATTAAGAACAGTTAGATAATTCTGACTTCCAGTCATATATATAAATATAACCATACTGTCAGTGTGATGTACTGATGTTTGTAGTGTTTTCAGTAAAATTACTCAAAGCATTTTCGTGTTTCTCCTTTCCAGGCCCCAGCTGCTTTTGGGGGGTGGGAGATGTTAAGCTAGTTTTATTCAATAAAATCAACACAAACCGTCTAAGTAAATGAAGAGGCAGATTGGCCTCTGCAGTGTTAGTGTGTATCCCTTCTTACAGGATCTCCCCCAACCTGTCTTCCTTTTTATGTAGCATTTAAAAGGCTAGCTGCTCAGAGGTACAGAGAAGAATATCAGAATATCATTGCTCCTGCTCTTCAAGTAACCAGAAGAATGCAGCTGTTAAACTCAGAAATATAAAATACATGTTTAAAAGATGACTCTGTATGTGTTTAAAAAAAGAGAACGAGAGAGGATTCAAGGGAACCAAAAAATAGCAGGTTCCATTACTGTAATTAAATGGCAGCATTTAACCTATCAGGCCGTTGCGTGTATGTGAGAGACGAGCAGGGAGCTGCATTTGAAATGATCACTGTCTTCCTTGGGGGATAGAGTAGTTAAATAATTTGTTTGTGAGGTGTGAGTTCAGTGTCGGGTAAAGCAAGTGCTTGTGCGTGTGTGTATCTTAGAAGCTAGGGATGGCTGTGTGTTTACCGAGAATACCCTGGAGGTTGGTATTTACTAGCACGTGCACTGTCAATAAGAACACAAGCTGCTCTTGCCCATTTTTTAGATTACCTGCAGAGTCAGGGCCTCACCTGGTCCCAGATATTGCATCATAAAAGGAGAGCTTTTTTCACACTAGGCCACCTGAGACAGACAGGAGTAGCAGTAAAAGAAAACCAGGGAGGAAATGGGGGAAGAAAAGAATCGGAGTCCTTTTGGTGAGCTTCATCTGCTTCGGTGACAGTAAAGGGTAAGTTGTTCAATCTGGTCATTGGCCTTGGCACTCAGGAGCGTGGGGGCTGTGTTATCCCTGGGGGACTAAGGGTGAAGCTGCTGCTCAGAGGTCTGCCCCTTAAGCAGCATGTCAAACAGTCGCTTCCTCTGCAACAGTGTCCTACCTGTGCCTGGCATGATTCCTATGCTTCAAGAATGTAGCGTGCAAAATTATGTGGAGAGAGAGGGATCTGCAAAGTGCATCCTTGGCACTTCATCATTGACCCTGACTCTGTGAAAAGCTCTTTGGGCGCCCCTGTTTAGCCTTTTGGCACCCCAGAAAGGAGATGCATTCCCCCAGAAGGGTATATCTTCCCCTTTTTACTCGCTCCCTTTTTGTTTGTAAGGCGATTCCTTTGTTTAGGGAATATTTCCTAGTCCTGGAGCTCCAAGAGCTATCTTCATACAGTATGAGTTGATACTAGTAGTAAGGTTTTCAGCTGCTTCAGCTGCCTCACCTACTGATCTGACTTGTGTTATGTTGCAGGAACATGCCCATAAATGTTTCTTAATCTTCACTCCAGTTTCTGTGTGAATTCTGTGTTGCCACTCCCATTTTAACTCCTGGGCTGGAACTTTTGTGAGGCTCTAGAAGACAACAGACAGTGTTAAAAAAATAGATATTTCAGTATTTCCGTTTTGAGCATTCAACTCCAGTGACTGCATTTTGAGGGCAACACTTGGCCAAAAGGAGACCAGAGAAATGCCATGTATTTTAGCACCCAGGCAAAGCAAAGCACGAATTTGAGTCCTTGTGTAGTTTGGTGAGAGCTAGAAATCTGGAAGTATTTCCAAAGATGATCTACAAGAACAAAAAAAAGGATACACTTGTTACTTGAATAAATTATTTGTTGCAAATGCCTTACCTAGCTCAAATGCATATAATGTATGTATAGATTCCCCAAACTGTCAGTTAGTCTTTGTACATGATAATTGTGTCAGTCTCAAACATTTTACAAAGGATAGCATGTAATATTATTCCTGTTTTACAGATGTAGAAACTGAGGCAGATGGAGGTTAAATGACCTACACAAGGTCAATAGCAAGGCTGGGAATAGAACTCAAATGTGTAGAGGCTTTTTATTATACTAATAAGGAAACTCCGGAGGTGTGTTTGGCATGGTAATCGGAACCCTAGAGAACTAGAAGCAGTTAGTATGTTCTGTGCATGTCCTGAGGGAGCAATGATGAAACTCCTTTTCTACCTTACCACTCCAGTTCTCCGTGTGTGGTCACCGTAGTTTTTCCACCACTTAACCTCATTATTTTTAGTATTGTTAGCATTGGTCGTCCTTTGGGCATTTAATCCAGACTCCTTTAATTTTCTCCAGAACTCTGAAGAGCTGTTGAAGGCACATGGGGAGAAAAAATAACAATAAACAAACCAAAAGATAAAAAATGATCTTTTGAAACTTCTCCTATTTTGTTGACTTGTCCTCTAACGTTTTTTGTCTTCACTCTTCTTTTATCACGAAGGACCCTGCTTGAATGTGTAATCTTGGTTTCTTAAAAGTTCATTTGCTATTGTTTCTTTCTTCTCCACCCAAGATTAACATCCTGTGTGATGACATAGATGGTTGTTGTCTAAATGGACGCGATGTAACCAACAAAATTGTGAAGGGTGGGTGGAGAAATATTTATACAGTTGTGTTAAAAATTACAAAGTAGGTTTGCCTTTTAAACAGAAGGTATTTCAACACTGTTATTGGCAGCATCAGCCTTTAATTTTACAGGTGGCTAGCTTTGTAGTAGCATTCAGCAAACAATATTTTAATGGCATGTAAAAAAATTTCTCTAAAACAAAAGAAAGAAGAACAAGGGTGATTTATAATCTGTAATGAATACTTGCTGACATGTCTTTTTATAATAGTGTGTTAGCATCTCTGTCTTTCTGGGGGAAGTGCAAACCAGATTTACCTGAAACATTTGTACCATAATAGTCAAATATGTAGTATTTAGATGTATTTTCCTTAATTGAGCTTATCTTCTCAGTGCGATGATACCTGACTCCTAGGTGTCTAACACTGATTTTACTTTATAGAAACTGGGTTAGAGGAGCAAAGACACTCTATAAGGTTGTGAGAAAATACTGTCAGAAAAAGGACTTAGACTCCTGTGTTCATGGCTCCTCACCCAGTGTTGGTTTCTTTACATTTCCATATATTTTTCTGATACATACCTCCATGTATTTTTACATTTTCTTAGAAACATGCAGCTGTAGCTACTGTTCTCCATGTTCCTTACAGCAACTTCCTGACAGAGAGAGTGCACAGTATGCACTGTTGTATTGCATATTCAGTGTTCCGTTCTGTGTGTTCTTCAAACACTAAAACATACTTTGTATGATTTTTCATGTGGTAAGTCTGGACTAATGGGTTTGTTTTGTTCCTTTCTAAAGTTTTAAGTTTTGAAAGTGAAAGGGGAAACAAATAACATTGAGGCAAGTTGCTTTTTACATTGCAGTTAATCCTAGTCTGCAGAAGCTACTCTCTGACAGGTATTGTCTAATGTAGAAAATATCCAGATGCTCTTGTTAGTGTGCTTGGGGCAATCAGCAATTCCAGAGTAATACAAGGAACTGAGAATGGTGCATCAGGACAGACTTTCTCATTCTTATATGTAAAACTAAGTAATCCTTCAGATATTCTGACAAATCTGGTTAAAGAATTCCTTATAATGGCTTGAAATTGCTGTTCTTTTCCACAGTTCCTTTCTTTTGAATGCTGAGTTGGGGAGAAAGAGAGTCTGGTTCTAGAGCTGCAGGCCAGCGTAGCCCAGTAATAACAGCTCAGCAGTGACTTCTAATCTGGAGTTATTCCACTTTAGGGCCAGTCTGCTAGGTCAAATCTAATATGGACCATATTCTGGCCCATACCACTGAAAGGCCTGGTTATTCTTTGCTGCAATAACAAAGGAGATGTTGGCGTTACAGATGTCTGGTTGACTGCAGATCCTCCAGGCCAGCTCCTTCTACTTCAGTGCCGGAATTCTTGTGACGTGCTGGTTCAAGTTGTTGGAAATACAATTTAAAATTGGAGTTCTGAAGGTGGATCAAAACCAAACCTCCTATATTGCCAGTGTTTTATCTTACCTAAATTTAAGACAACCTCTGGCTTTCTCCTTAAAAGCTGCTGAAGATAGTATCACAGATCAAAGAGTAGCCAAAGGCCAATCATTTTGTTACTATTGCTCAACAAGCTGCTTAACAAAATATTTTTCCTTCACACAAAGTAAATGTATCTGAAGCACAAATGTTTTCTGACACTGCTGTTTTTAAAATTTGTGGTAAGTTTTGGTAATGAAGCTTAGTTTCTAGGTTTTTGAAATGCCATATACCAAACTGTTCTACTTTTGGAAATGAACTTGTAGAAGTAATTCGTATCCTTTCACCTTTATAGAATGTTTTTTGTTGTAGTTCCCAATTTAATAGAAAGGAAATTTCATAGACCTGGTGTGTACTCTGGGTAAGTTACTTCATTTATGTGTGCAGTGCTTTTCTCTCCAACCTGTCTTTCCTTCACATAGACTGTTGAATGCTTCGGGTCTGACTGCCTTCTACTCTGTTTCTGCACAGTACCTGGCACAATACCTGCACAGTGAATGCCTTTTGGGTTCTCTAAGGAGTATTATAATACAAGTAATGAGGATCAGGAACCATCACCATGAGACTTGTTTCTCTGCAGGAATAACAGCAAGCATTTGCAGATCACAGGTTGGATATGCTTGGAAACTTACCCGTTTAGTGTATCTAATACTTGTTTTCTCTGAATGCATAGTCTCATTTCTAGGGAGGTTGTCAGTTGTGATAACAAATTATGACAGCACTATGGTTACTAGCGTCTATTCCATTACCTGGACTTTCTGCCCTATACAGGCTTCTTTTAAACATATGTCAGAGCCTTGGTTATGTTCTATTCCTGGTAAACTACCTTGGAATTGCCATCCTGGCATAGAGTCTTCAAAGCCTTCAAACCCCAAGGTAGATACTAATTTGAATTAATTTCAAATATGCAGAGGTTTTTGTTCTCTATGTAGTGTTCTCATGTCATGTAGTGGCTGAATTGGATGTCCTGTGTTCCCGTGTTACAACATTGGTTTCCAGTTAGTCAGATCCATTGTCACTTCTTCATCACTAGTGGTGCAATAGACAGGTGGACTTACTCTACCATTGTCCATTCAAAGGAGGCTTTCTGTCAGGTACTGTTCTTCTGCTTGTATGATAATAGAAAGGAAAAGCTGAAGGCAAGAGACCTAAAAATAAAACCCATAGATGATGGTAAAATAAAATTTCCCCTCTGTCTTCAGAAGGAGAGATTTTTATTTATGTTAAAGAAAGACTTATTTATTCTGTCTTTTAGGCTGATCATGTTATTTGTAGAATGTCTCTGTAATAGACAGGTCTTTGGAAGAAGGTACCCAAAATTGAAGTTTCACTGGGTTTTTGCATATGCCTGTTGTATAGGAATTTAACTGGGCTTTGTAACAAAACTTCTGGTTCTGTAATTCAGGTTACTGAGGACTTCTGGACATGTCTTGTTTGATTTAGCGTCATGTTGCTGTCTGCCTTTTTTCTAATCTGAACTTTTTGTGAAGCAAAAATTGTGCCTGTTGAATTATGCTGTCTGCTACCCAAAGCTTTGTTGTAGATTAATTAAAAAATAAGGCATCCAAATCCTGCTAAGGCTGTGATAGCACTGCATCTAATAGGACTTCTGCATTTCAGAATCCCGAGTCTGAGTCCCGTTATCCAGCCACTTTGTCCTGCATGTTGTTCCTCGTATTCTCCTCTTAGTGCTTTGGCCCCTGAAATATATAGCTTAGTATTGAGAGCTTTTACTTAAGGTATCCCTTTGTTTTTTTCTATGTGGAACAGAGATAACATACTTCATATAAGCAAGGAGCTTACTTTACATTAGAATAGGAAGACCTGACCTCTCTTACTACAAGTGAAACAGTATTTTCCCTGCCTTGAAGCTACCAGTGAAATAAATACATTTTGCACTGACTTACAATGCTGTGATTTATACTGTGATATGCTTTGTGATGTTACAATGTCCTTTTGCCTTTGTGTTTGATTTTTTCCCCTCTAATAAATTTTAGTGGGTATGTTGTCAGTGAAAGGGGGTATTTACCCAAAATGCCTGTAGGAGAATGAGGCATTCTCCCTGCTGTCTGCTGCCTCAGAGAAGGAGTCCTATGCACTTTTTTCCCCTCCCATTAATGTTACTGCAATTTTTTTTTCTATATCTTTCCTCCTTGTTTTGAAATAGTATTAACAAGGGACGTATTTTTAAATAGAAAATAACTGGAAGGAAACATATTTCTCTTTCATGTGCATACACATACATGTTACACACAAACATGAATGAGTGACCAGAAGCAACTTTTTCATTTTACATTTTTAACTTCTTATATAGAGAAAACTGAGAAGAAAAGTTGTAGTACTTGTTCCTGTTTTTTCCATTCCAANATTAAAAAAGATCCCTACCTATAGACCATAGGAAGCTCATTAGTAAAGGGAAGGAAATTCTACCAATATCCAGGATACTCAGGTTTTGATCAGTTTTCTGACGACAATACTCATTTCATAAGAATATTTAATCAGTAGAAAATAGGGAGGATTTAGTTTGTTTGTTTAGTATTTAACCAAGTGAATAAGGCAGATTAGGGGAAGGGGGGGGGGAGACTGGACCCATAAACAAGGTGATATATAATATTTTTTTTCGTTCTCCTTTTAAATAAATACCGATCAGCTTTATGTTCAGAGACAATAGGAGCCGTTGGCTTAAATTTGCAGTTTACTGTANGAAGCAAATGCTTCCATCGGCATCTGCTAACACACTAACTCATAAACAAGGCCCGGCTGGATCAGGTGGCACGGAATAATACAGGCTAATGAAATACAGCACAGCTTTCCATTACTGTTAGTTTTTACAGTGTCGTCATTACGTGTAATTTATGTTTAAAAAATTCAATTTTATACAAGGCTCTGGGAAATAGGGGTCTGCAGGTCACCCGACGACTTTTAAC